>JBDJHY010683459.1:0-15910 GCA_039654485.1 Withania somnifera | reverse complement strand
CAATCCATTTTTTTAAAATTAAAATTCTTCTTACCCTACCCGTACCTCCAGCACACCTACCCTGACCACCTAGATCACCTCCCATTCCAATACCCACACCCAAACCCTCTCCCCAAAAATTATTTTTTTATTATTTTAAAAATAATTAAATTTTTTTTATCTAACGTGCACCCCCTACCCACCCTATTCACCCCAGCTCACCCCCTGCAATTCTTTTTTTAAAAAAATATTTTTTTTAAAATTCTTCTTTAGAAAGATTAAATTTTTCTTATTTCCCTCTCGCCCCTACCTTCACCTACATCCACCACTTCACTCCTACCTCACCACCTACGCCCACCTTATGTCCCTCATCCTATTATTCCCCTCGGCCACCATAGTTCTATCACTCAATTCCTATCTATTCTCATTATTTTTTATTAAATATATACAAATATTCTTAAGAAAATATATTACGCGAGAAATTCAGATAAAAATAACTTGTTTTCCTAAAAAATATTTTTCAAGAAAATATTTTCCTCCATACACACACCCTAGCTCTTTATGTTCCATCCCTAGTTTGGTTATTTTGGCTGTGGAATAGATTTATCATGGAATAAGCAACAATATAGCATGCCATAGCTACCTAACTAGCACATGAAGAACAAACATTAGAGCACATTAACCACATGGAGGAGATTAATATTTTCACTGTCCTACATTGGTAAGTTGACAACACTAATGCCATTGTAACCCTCTGCCCCGTGGAGGCTCAATCTCTCCAGGTTGAAGAAAATATCTATTTTATGCTCAAGGCTGAGGGGCTATTTTAAAATTCAACAAATGATGACCCCCATCAGTACTTGAATAATTTAATTGGGGTGTGTGTAATGAATAAGAAAGCTAATGTCCCTGCAGATACAATTAGACTAAGGGTATTCAAGTACTCCCTCACTGGAGAATCATGAACTTGGCTCCATAGGTTGCCATCAAACTCTATCACCATGTGAGGGGAGTTGTTCAATGTATCTTAAAGTTGTCCCCTCTAAGTAAGAAAGATGAGTTAATAGATAAAATCTTTACTTTGGACAGGTACTTAGGAGAAACCATATAAAGCATAGGAGCGATTCAAATAATTATACATCCAATGGTCGCCAATTTATAGGTTTCTAAAGAACATTCTAAGAAAATAATTTTACATAGGGCGGGATTTATTGAAGCTTCTGTGGCTAATAATGTAACTGGGGGTCGTTTCATAGACAAGACCTCTAATAGGGTTTATAATATAATGGAAAAAGTAACTAAGAGTAATCAAGCTCAGGACTCATCCAACAACAGTGATCGTTACTCATATGGAAATCCATTATTCATGCCAATCATTAGGGAAAATACGGAAATTAGATCTCTAATATGGCCACAAATATTGAACTCCTAACCAAGAAGTTTGCTGAAAGAAGGTAAAGTAGAGGATGTGGAGGTTATGTCAATTAATTATGCTCAGTAGATGATAAATTATCTAGAATCCCCCCAACTATATTGCAAGAACCTAACTATGTGAATAATGCTCAGAATGGGTATCTATGCAAAAACTACTAAGGTCAGAGCTAACAGACACTACAAAAAATTTAATTATTAATGATTAATAATTTTGTGACTTAAAACATATATTTCTTCACAAAAGAATTTTAGTGGAGAAAATTAGTTTGTCAAACATTCATCCCTAAAGCATGGGTCATTAAATGTATACAATGACAAGTTAGTGTTTCATCACTAAATAGAATTCATTTATATGAAATAGCTCGTTATAGAAATTATAAAAATTTTGTAGCTAATAGTTTGTTTTCATCAATAAAAAGGTTAATAAGGCCGACAAAATTAATGTGTTACTAACTATTTAGTTTAATTAGTGACGGGGTCTTTAGTATCTAATGTAATATGTATTTCTTCATTGATCAAACATTATTTCGTCACGAAAAAATATATTTTACATACGAATATTTTTTTTTCCTAAATGTATAAATAAGTGACGAACTTTGCTCCTTATAGTTTTGTCGTTGAAAACGGTCAAGTCGTCACTAAAAGATTTTTTTAACAGACAAAATAAAATATTATCACTAAAAGGTGTCATAATTAGCCAAAATCATATTTGTCATAAAATCAAGTTAATTTGTAGGTAACAAAGAAAACATTTTGAGGCAAAAATTATTCTTGTCGCCAAATGTCATTATTGTTGACGAGAAAATATGAATGTCTTAGAAAGTAAAATGGAGTCGTCACTAAAAGTTATGCTTTTGAGGATCAAATATTTTTTCACTAATAATAAGCGTTCGATGAATTTAAATTCGTAGTGATACTATTTATAATTTATTTTTAACTAGCTCCATTTCTGTTAATTTAAAAATTATAAAATATATTCAATCGTTAAATAATACATAAATATCTTAAATTTCATAATGAACCTAAAATAAAAAATAACAACATACTAAAAAAAATAACACTAAAAAGTTTTACACTATTATTTATAATAATTATTAATAACTAAAATGACATTCATGAGATAATATCTCACTAAATTCACTGCAAAAAAAAGGAAATTTTTGAAGGTTAAAAGTGCAATTTACAGGGGTTTTTTACCTTGCTATTTGCTATAACAGAAATTTAGCAAACCCCTGCTGATAAAATTGTCACAATCAACTAATGGCAGTTTAATACAGGGGGTTAGCTGAACCTCTGTGATAGCAACTAACAGAGGTTCCAAACCTCTACAAATTGCATTGTTACCTTTGCTGTTTCCAGTTCAGAAAAATTAAAAGAAAATCATAAATTTTGCACCAGAAATCAATCAGAAGTTACACATTTTATGTATCAAAGACTCTGTGCAACCTTTTTGTAATTGAATATCTAGGTTAAATTGATACAGGTTATAATGCCCAAAAGCAAGTCAAGAGCACACTACAATCAGTCAAAACTAAGAATTTTAGGTTATTGTTGTTCTTTGAAAATTCTCAACAAAACAGGTATTCATATTCAGTAGACTAAAATTTGCCACCACTCGGGTCAATAGGCATATCTTAATCACTCTGTGAGAATACTTTCAAACAAGACTTGCTAGACAAATACATAAAGAAAATGGTTCTTATGTCTGTGAAAATATCTCTCTAATTAAAGCCAAGACCATTAAAGATAAAAGCAAATGTTGTGAATAGACAATGATAGAATGTATCAGAAAGTTGTAGAGGGTTATTTAGCTAAATGTATTAGAATGTTCTAAGACTAGAGACCATATGTAACAAGACCAACGACATACCTTTGTACTAGCACCAGCATTAATCCAACCAACTTCTCCACACCATAATGAAAAACATACTTGCCCTGTTAGCATGCATATAACAGAGCAACTAGCCATATGTTCCTTCCTATTAAATTAAAAACATATACAATCAATACCATAATGAAAGGGGTGAAAGCATAATATTGCCATAGGCATTAATCTTAATCCTCTTCAGTGCATTCAAGCTTATGATCGACTGATAGATAATAAATTTCACCTTTAGAAGATTCTATTACGTATAGAGAATTTTCAACTAATGTAACCGTTACAGTCATCGTTCATTTATGACAAACATGACTGTTGTCCCTAAGGTTTTTGTTGCAAGTTTAACACAATACTATGTGAGGAAAGATGCATAATATAGTAGCAAACAATTAGATTGTTTCTTCATTGAGAAAAGTCAACTATAAGAGAAATATTAATATTAAAAGTCAAGCCAGAAAGAAAAATAAAATATAGAAAGAGCAGAAGGAAAAAAGTAAAATATCATTAGAAGAAAGTACAAGTTCAGAAGTGCCAAATAATAATAAGTCTATTAGTCCAAGTCATTTATAACAAAGGGGATGAGCTTCAAGAAAATGATTTTGGGTTCTTACAGAGTGCAACCACTCGCATCAACAAATAGAACATCATATGCCATATGTGCTATGTTTTCTCAAGCATGCATAGTACCATCACATAACCAAAACTACAACGTCTAACAAACTCTTTGTCGTCTACCTTTTATGAGGTGCGCGAATACTGCGATTGGGAGGAGCTTTAAGAAGGACGAAAAATGAAAACATAAAAATGACTGACATGTATTTCTCACCTATAGATCTCAATTGTTCTATTTTAAAGAAAATTCTTCATTTGGGCAAATACGAAGCAGAAAGTTTAAATATAATTGAGAGAGAATCTATAATTTTAACTCCATCGTACAGTTCATCTCATTATTATCAAAGCTAGAAATAAAATTAAAATTTTATAAGGGAGACAATTAGGGCAGAGAAGAGAAGGAAATCCTTTGATAGGGCAGAGCAGAGAAGGAAATTCTTTGATGGGGCAGGGCAGGGCAGAGCAAGGGAAACTTTAAACGGGGTAGGTTAGGAAAGGGTGGAAATTTTTTTGAAAAATATTAATGGGTTAAGGCAGGGCAGGGCATCACCTAAATTTAAAAATAGATCCGGTTAAATTAGGAAATCATGGGTCGAATAATATTTATAGAAATTTCTTATCCTTCACATGAATTTTAAATTTGTGGGGAACATCTAAAATTAGAAGGAAAGAAAAAATTTACAACTTTTAAACTTTCTTTCAAAATTTTTTTCTAAAGATAACTATAGGATACAAAATGTTTCTAAATATGCATAAAATTCATATTGACATTTGAAATTGTAGAATAACGGTAGTAACTAGGAATCAATATTTTCTATTAATATTACAGTTACTATATTTATATAACTACCATAATTAGATAAGTTCTACTAATAGCTAAAGAATCATGGTATGATTGATATATCATTAATAAGTAATAGAATTATGGTAGGAGATCACTCCACAATCCTAACATCTACCAATTAAGGTTACTAGAAACGCCTATAAAAGTCCAAAAGGTTCAGAGGCAAAGGTACATATGATATACTACTCTCAAATACTATTGAAATTCCTTCGTTGCTTTATACTAACTTATGCATCGGAGAATTACCTGGGGACCACCCTGAGGATTTATTTTGTAGGTAGATTGCTTAACGTTGCTGTTGCCCTTGGTTCAAAGGGTGTTCATCTATAATTAGGTAATAGTTGGTCCTTTGGTATTCATCAATTGACGCCGTCTGTGGGAATCGAACACATTGTCTAGATTTTCGTTCGTCCTGAGATAAAAACACACCCTGAAAACATAGTCAACACATGAAGCAAAAGTACATCAGTAGCCCGCCAAGATGCTATAGCCCTAGCACGAGCCGATTCTAACCGAGGCGGTAGAGGTTACGGACGAAGGATACAAACATAACAAGGATGTGCCAAGCATTCCACTCAGGGGGATGCTCAGAACCAAGCCATAACAAGCATCCGCCTTATCGCTGCTGAGAAATTTGTCCAGGAACACCAAACATTGTTCATGCAGTGGTGTGATAAGCACCCCGACTCAAGGCTCCAGGATGACATCCAACCTAGCCAAGGGGAAGATGAGTAGCAGGAAGAGGAACCCCAGCCAAATTACTCGGAGTCAGATGAATCCCTCTCTGATGACAAACACCAATGCAATAAGAAAAAAATCAATTGTATCACAGGAACGACGTAAGGATAATAGCCCTAGCCAAACTCGGGGACCACCCCGAGTTAAGATCAAACAAGAAACCACAATAAAACTCCTCGTAGGAGTTTCATAAAAAGTAAACTAGACAAGATCCTAGGTATCGACGAGGTAGGGGACGTAATTACCCATTTCTCTAAAAAAATAATGAACACTCCTCTTTCTAAGGGATTCAAGTCCCCAGGAATAAAACCTTAAAACGGAAACACAAACTCGAGTGACTTTCTATCTCAGTTCAGGTTCCCGATGGTGAACATGTGCTGAGTGTTACCCGACTTCCTATGAAAAGGAAAGGATATGGTTTGATGACTTGCCTAGGAATAATATCACCTTTTTTTGTCAACTGGTTGAGTTCTTTTATGCAAGTTTCTACCAGAAGAGGAAGGCGGTGAAAAACTCGACCAATATCTTAGACGTAAAAAAAAAGGGGGACGAAGCCATAAGCACATACCTGGAGTGCTTCATAGAAGAAAGCTTACATATAAAGCACAAAACAACCAACTCGTCATCTCAGCTCTTTTGAAGGGACTCCAGCCCGGATACCTCTACACCAAGCTGAGGCGCAATGCGCCATAGAAGAAACAAGAGCTATTCAAGGTAGTGAGGAGCTTCACCACCGCCGACGAGGCCAATAAGAAAAAATAGGAAGGAAACAGGTCAGACAGAAAACCCAGTGATAGTAGAATCCCGGCGAAGAACATTTTTGATAGGCTCAACAAAGGGAGAAGTGAAGGCACACTGACTTCGCTAACCAAAATGAGGTATGAGATCCTAACACTCCAGTACAATGTGCTGAGGCCACCACAAGCACTACATCCCCCTACACAAACAATCTCGAAGCTTTTGGTGCCACTTTCATAACACCGAGGTATGTAAGGATCTCATAAAAGAGATCGATAAATGCGTCAGATGAGGGATGTTAACGTAATATACGATAGCCATAGGGTCCTCCCTTAGTCATAGATGAGGTGGATGTGGAAACCACCAGCCCCAGGGGGCTAGAGATACAATTCAGGCAGTTGAGGGCGAGGCTAATATTATAAGAAGTGGGAGACACCCCATAACATCCCCAATATCCTGCTCAGGGATACCATGGTTAGGGTGGTCATACTAATCCCAACCGCATTCCAGTAGGCCCAAATTAGCAATATGGGAATACAGCCCAGGCTCCTGCTCTACCCCCTCCTCTAGATAAAAATAATAACATCACGGGGTGATACATGCAATATTTGGAGTACTCTTAGAGGGAGTGTCATAAGTAGCTCTAAAGGACAAAGCCAGGAGGATACCCATCGAAGAACCCCTGAGTAGGCGGTTCAAATCGAGGGAGGGAAGTCATCACCTTCTTCAAGAATGACGCCATTCCCGAAATGATGCCCCATTAGGATGCGCTGGTAATTATCATCATGGAAAATAGAGAAGTGCATCGGGTGTATTTAGACAATGGTACTGCGTAAGTATTGTCTTAACCAACTTAAGATTAATCGAGGTAACCTGCGATGAAGCATCCAACCACTCCAGACGTTTACACAAGGAGAAGTCATCTTGATGGGACCATTTGGCTGTCGATCACTGTAGGAGTTTACCTCATGTTAACCATGATGGTATAATTCTATGTTGTAAATGCCCATCTTTTTACAATGTCATTCTAGGGAGAGATTGGCTGACCCTAGCCAAGGTAGTCTGCTCATCATACCATCTCATGATCAAGTTTCCCACTGAGTATGGGATAGCTCAGTCCGAGGTGACCAACAGGTTTCGTAGGAGTGTGTGAGGGTTGCACTTAGAAGGAAGGCACCTAAGGTGAACAACAATTACAGGGTGTGCAGCCTTGACCTCAGGAGAGATCTCATGTCATCCTATCAGGGGAAGCAGACGACGAAGTACTGGAGGTGTCTTAGACCTAAAATTCCATGGGAGAAAGGTAAATGGGGGCTCATCTCGAAACTCAGCTCTCCATCAAGGCATAATCACATTACTCCAGGAGTTCAAAGACATCTTCGCCTTGTCTCCCCTAGATATGAGGGGAGTGTCGCCTGAGGTAATGGTCCACAGATTAAATATGGACCCAAAAGTCAAGCTGGTGCAACAAAGAAAGAGGAAGTTTGCATAATCAAATCATTCGCACTGAGGTGGAGTAATTGCTAGCAGTGGACATTCTTTTCGAGGTGAAATACCCGACATGGATTGCTAACCCAGTGATGGTATAAAAGGCTAGGACAGAAGGAGAATGTGCGTTGATTATACTGACCTGAATAATTATTATCCGAAGGATTGCTATCCCTTGCCAGTAATTCATCAGAAAGTGGAAGTCGGGCTAGGATATGAACTACTGAGTTTCCTCGACTTATACAAAGGCTACCACCAAGAGCTCATGGACTAGGTGGAGGCCCCAAAACTGCCTTTATCACAAATTGGGGAACGATTGCCTATAAGAAGATGCCCTTTGGGCTAAAAAATACAGGGTCCACTTACCAAAGGTAAGTAGATAAGGTGTTCATAAAGAAGGCCGATAGAATAGTGGAGGTCTCTGTAGATGACATTGTCATAAGAAGCAAAACCCTAGGGACAAGCTTAAAAGAATTGGAAGAAGTTCTTTAGCTCCTGAGACATACTGGGCTGAAGTTGAACCCGACAAAGTTCAATTTTGGGGTTAGTTCGGGACAATTCCTAGGATTCATGGTATCCAAGAATGGATTAAGTGTAAATCCCTCCAAAGTCAAAGCGGTGGCAGAGAAGAGATAGCTAAAGTGCCTAAAAGACGTGTAGAGGTTGATAGGGTGCCTGGAAGCACTAAGCCATTTCCTATCCAAGTCAGCAGAAAAAAAACTACCCTTCTTTGGAGTTCAGAAGAACGCCAAGAATTTCCAATGGACAGTCAAATGTCAAAAGTCCTTTAAGGACCTAAAACAACATTTGATGACGTTGCCTGCACTAGATATACCAAAGCCAGGAGAAATCTGATATCTCTACCTAGCAGTAGCAGGTGAGGCGGTCAACGTCGTTCTTGTCAAGAAAGAAGGGGGAACTCAAAAGACAGTCTACTTCGTCAGCCGAGCTTTGCATGGAGCCGAAGCAAGAGACTTTCCCACAGAGAAGATGGTGCTAGTACTTATAACGACAGCTCTGCGACTTCATCCCTACTTCCAAGCCCACCCCATCTGAAAGCTAATAGATGTGCCCTTGAAGTAGATACTGATTAAGCTAGAAGCATCAACGCGACTGATGAAGTGGGCAGTTGAGCTCGGGGAGCACGAAGTTGACGATGTGAAAATCGCTCAACAATTCACCTCGGTAGCCCATCCTCAGGTGAACGGGCAGGTCGAAGTCACCAATAGAACACTGCTACAAGGCTTAAAAACAATGCTAGATAAAGCTAAAGGGGATTGGGTAGAAAAACTATCCAATGTCCTATAGGCATATAAAACAACCCCAAGAACACCTAATAGGGAAACACCGTTCCGCGTTACGTATAGAACAGAAGCAGTGATCCCAGCCGAGATAAGGGTACCAAATCTGAGGTCATTACACTATGTTGAACAAAATAATGAAGAAGAGCTAAGGTTGAACCTCGACCTCCGAGAAGAAAGAAGAGAGAGAGAGGTTATTTCCGAGTTAAGGTACAAACAAGCCATGGCTAAATACTATAACAACAGGGTAAAAACCACCCAGTTTAACCCAGACCAGCATGTCCTGAGATGAAATAAAGCCAGCCGAGCTGAAAAAAGGGGAAAATTTGAAGCAAACTGGGAAGGCCCTTACTTGGTGATTGAAGCCTCTAACACAGGAAGCTACAAATTGGTGAAACTAAATGGTACTAAAATACCCAAGACCTGATATGTAAGTAATTTACGAAGGTTTCATCAATAATGTGCAGTACCTTATGAATGAAACCATGTTTATGTCTTAATAATATATTTTATTATGTTTAGTACTTGCAATTATCTTGTTATATGGCTATTAACCCATCTAATAAGCATGGGAAAAATCCCAACCTACAAAAGGCCCTACAAAAAAATATGAATTAAATTGACCTCAAATATGAGAGCTCGGTACGGCAGAGCACCACAATTATAAATTAAATCTACCCAAGATATAAGAGCTCGGTTCTGTAGAATGATGCAAATACAAAATTAAATCGACTTTAGATATAAGAGCTTGGTTCGGCAGAGCACCGCAATTATAAATTAAATCGACCTCAGATATGAGAGCTCGGTTTCACAGAATTTTGCTCAAATAGGAAATTAAACCAACCTTAGATATGAGAGCTCGCTTTGGCAGAACGCCTCAATATAAATTAAATCGACCTCAGATCTGATGACTCTATTCGACAGAACGCCACAATTATGAATTAAATTAACCTTGGATAAAGAGAGCTCGGTTCAGCAGAGCGCTGCAGATTGAATTAAATCGACCTTGAAAATAAGAGCTCAGTTTAGCAAAACACCGTAAATTATGTTAATGAAAGCTCAATTCGGTAAATCAATTTTAGGTCGGTTCAGTCAAGCACCACATAATCATAAGATAAATCGACCTCGTTTACAAGAACTCGGTCCTGTCAAAGTGCCGAGAATTCACAACCAAAATACATCATACTTACAAAATAGTTACAAGATACACACCCTCTGGTAAGGGACTAGATAATACAAAAGCATCAGATTTAATGCAGGTGAACCAATTTTATTCAAAATATGGTGAAATAACCATAAAGTACATTTCCACAAAGAATAATTCTTATACATAAGAGGTTACAATTACAAAGGAAAAAGGTTTATTATCCCAGCGTCTATAATTTCATCTATTTCGAGCGGGTATACCTCACCCCCTCCCCATTTATGCAGGAATAACAGCCGAAGTCGGGGATACTAAAGAAGAGATAGCTGGTGAGGACCTCGCCTGGCTCTTACTGGCTTGCATGTTAGCTCGAAATTACTAAGGCAGTTTCTTCATATACTCATACATAGCAAGGACGTTGTCCAAATTGGCCCTATTCCTTTTAAAACAAGGCGAAGCCTTTCCATACATAGTAGCAATACTGGCGAGAATTGTGGTTAGCTCATTAACCCTCTCCTCCACCTCGTCTAAGGTAAGTAGGCCTCCCTCGAGAAACACTATTTTTTATACTCTTGTAATTGATCATGGAGGCGGTTCACCTCGGCTTCACGGTGATCAAAGTCCAACTGGCACTAAACTGTCTTAGATTTCCAGTAGGCAACCTTTTTCTCTATAGTGCCAACAAGCTTGAAGACATCGCCATGCTGGGCCTTAAGCTTTCTGAAGAGCTCCTTATTTTCCCTCTTTAGTTGCTTCCTCTCATCACTAGAGGCCTTCAACTTTTTCACCAAACCTTGGAACTCGACATTCTCTGATAACTAAGTTCGGAAGTATCGAATGAGCTAGTCCTTCATATGAAGCTCCCAAGTCCTATCATGAAGGAGCCTTCGAAGGAGAAAATTCTCTCTTTCCACTTGTTCAAGCATATAAGAAATAATTTTCTAAAAGTATAGAGAAGCAGATATTAAAAACAAACCCATGAAAGATAAAAAGCACTTTTATTTTTCATTGGCCAGGTAGGCCGAAATCTTTATAAGGAAAAAACAAAAAGGAAAATTAAACAGCCAGCAGGCCTAAGTACTACCCCAGACCTGTTCAACTATTGCGGCGGGCTCTATCTCTATAATTGGCTCAACAGTTGGAGGGGAGACAAGCTCCTTCACCGGAGACCTCGGAGGTACTTCGAGAACGGCCGGTCACTCCTCAATATTCCATGAAGCCCCTGTGGAAGAAAAACAGGACCTCGGGGTCGACATCCTCATCACATGACTTCAACTCATCCACGATCATCGACCACCGAGCTATGTGCTTAAGAAGAGGGAGCTCGGGACAATGAAGCATGACCTTCATATAATCCACATTCATACGGGCAAGGGCACCCATATTATATCTATGTTTCCTATCCCGAAGTGGGAGATCTGGGAATTCCTCAACCACTTCATCGAGCACCGCAGATCGAATAGCAACGAGGAGAGACTAGCTCATCTCAGAAACATACACTGAGATAGTGTTGGTTTGAGTAACCTTCTCAAGGAGAACCTCAGCGAATTCCCCCTATCGATCCATGAACTCAGTCTTCAACAGCTCGAGCTTCTTTTCGGCCGCACTTCATCTCTCATCGACGGTCCTCCACTCCTCCTCCAAAGCCCTATTTGCCTCTTCGACAGATCTACCCCTCTCCTGGCTTACACCTCCCTCCGACGAGCACATTCTCGGCTAAGCTCATTGATTATCTTCTCCCCCTTCCTTGCCAGGATGGAGGAAGCTTTTTCCAAAAGCTGACAAAATAAAAGAAAAAGAGATTAAAGAGAGAAAATAAGGGATTACTATGAGAAACCTAAAGAACTAACATACCGTGCTGAGGTCGGTCATGGACATGTCCTCGATCAAAGTTATCTCGGTAACTCATTGCCTTTTGGGAGCCAAGGCTTGAGAGGGGCCAACCCTCTTCTTACCTATCTCAAGGGCCATAACTTTATTAAAAGCACCCTTTATATGAAGAGGGCTAAGAGTCACCACCTCGGCAGATGCAAATGTCCCTGCCAAGGCTTCAGAAGAACCAAGCTTCATAGCGATCTTGAGTTGGACCACTTGAAAATGCAAATAGAAAGGGGATTAGGTACTCAACAATAATCTGACAAAAATAAAGCACTATCCAACTCGGTCAAATATATTTCTAGCTACCTCCAACCACATCAGCCACTTCTTCCAACAAAGCCACCTCGGTGACCTCATCATCTGGATTAAAGGCACTAAGACGAGCCCTAAATAGATCTGCATCATTAAAAACATAACGATGAGGCCTTATTTGGATAACGAGGTCGACCTCGATAGGACTAATCCTAATCTTCCCCAGATACCAATTTGGGGGAAATAGGAAACCAGTGATTTTAACAAAAAAGAATTTATCCCTCAATTTTCATTTTTGGTAGGATTGAGAATCCTAAAAACATGGTTGGGAGAGAAAATATATCACCCCATAGAAGGCCCTAAACTTTTAACCGAGAAACAATACCTAAACAAATCTAAAGTTGGCTCTACTCCTACTCTAGTGTAGGCTAATTGAAATCCAATGACTGTGCACATAGCATTAGGTGCCAACTGCGCAAGAGTCAAATGAAAGGTTTTAAATAAGTTAGTCAGTAAAGAGAAAAGTAGAAAATGCAAACACGATACCAGGTACTCATAGTACATGGAGCAAAACCCTACTGGAGGCAGGCAAACCCTATCAGAATGGCAAGGGATGGTAAACTCTAGGTCAGAAGGGAAATGATTTTCCCTCAAAAAAGGGAGAAGAACCCTAGTAGTTAAACTGCTGGGGATTTTTTCGACCAATAGGTCTTGGCCCCCTAAAAATTCTTCAGGCAAGGCCAAAACTTGTCGTTCAGGGACGTCATATACCACACAATTGACATCTGCCTAGTAAGTTACAAAAAAAGAAGAAAGGATGCTGGGATCCATACTTACTGGCTTTTTTGGTAGAAAAAGAAAAGGAAGTTTGTAGAGGAACCCTGGGGAAGATCAAAGAAAGAAGAGTGCAAGGATAACCTAGAAAAATGACGACGTAAAAGAAAATAAACCACGAATGAAGATGGGGTTATATATTGGTAGCTCCAAAAGGCAGAAATTATGACTAAAAATGTGGGAAAAATGAAAAGACGATGGCACATTAAAAAGTCGCCTATTCCCCAGACAAACGTACTGAAGACAATACGTCCCTTAAGAGGATTATGACACATGTAAGACAAAAGCAAAGGATTATGACATGTGGAAAGAAGAGGCAGGACATAAATAAAAAACACCCGCCTATACCACCTCTTCAAAAAAGGGGAACTTGGAGTAACACGCCGGTCCCAGCTCGTCCAGGGTCAGTATAAGCAAAACATCCTGTAATGGATGAGATAACATAAGGGCATAATTCACCTTGAACATAGTTGAGATAGACAAGAAAGCATGGCCCAAAGATTGGCTCCATAACTAGCCCCCATGCTAAGAGGTCAGACGACCTCGAATGATACGACTTTAGGCCAATCACCTCATCCACTTCGGCCACACGATGGTTGATATAACAGCTAATGATAAAGAAATTCACCTCGCCAAGCCAGTTGAGGTGAAATATTAAACAGTTCATATATTTTGGCTGTACATGTGACCTCAGAGAAAGATCTCAGAGGCACACAATTCATCCCTACACTATGATTTCAGTCGAGTGGCGTAAACACACACTCCGACTTCAGGAGGGGGGGACTACTGTAGAATAACGGTAGTAACTAGGAATCAATATTTTCTATTAATATTAGAATTACTATAGATAACTATCATAATTAGATAAGTACTATTAATAGCTGAAGAATCATGATATGATTGATATACCATCAATAAGTAATAGAGTTATGGTTGGAGATCACTCCGTAATCCTAACATCTACCAATTAAGGTTAGTAGAAATGCATATAAAAGTCCAGAAGTTTCAGAGGCAAAGGTATGTTCGATATACTACTCTCAAATACTATTGGAATTCCTTCCCTACTTTATACTAATTTAAGCATCGGAGAATTACCCTGGGGATCTGTTTTGCAGGTGCATTGCTTGATGTTACTGTTGCCCGTGGTTCAAACAGTGTTCATCCATAATTATGTAATTGTTGGTCTTTTGGGATTCATCAAATATCATATCCAAAGTATTTTGTTGAGTCGAAAAATGCTATTTTATCTAAACAAAAGCTAATAAAAAGACACCTTTCAATTTTAGGACAATATTAGCAAATTGTTTAATAACAACGAATTTAAGTTTCTAAATAAATTTATTTGAATTACATGTTAGTTTAAAATTTGAATTAAAAAAATATATATTAGAAAAAAGATAAATATTATGATGTAGCTATATGATTATGTATTTTTGTTACTCAAAAACATATCTCAGAAAGAAAAGATTAAATATCCTACTGGTGAACCAAGTTTTAGGAATAGTTGAAGTTTATTTTCCTGTTAAATGGTAGCGTAACTATGTTTATGATTGCATGCTGGTTGATTCTATTCCCTATATTTTCTAATTTATTGATGTGATATTTATATGTATATATATGCTTTGTTTGTCTATTGATACTGTATAGCAAAAATGCTTACAGAAGTTGTTGAATGACTAACTATAATAATTAAATACAATGATTCAGAGTTGTGCTAGCAAATAAATAAGAAAAATCATTACCCGAAGGCAACTCGGGATTGTAATCTCTTTTGGAAAACTTATTAATTGCAGCTATTTGTTGCTTTTATTGGCACAAATTGAGTGTCTGAGTTTCAGAAGAGAAGAAAAAACGTGAATTCTTGATAGTTATAGGGAAAACTGTCGATCAGGAAGAATTTGAAACATAAGAAGAAACCAGAAGCTCATGATATTCATTACATTCAGATAAACTGCAAAACAATTACAGAAACCTCAAATAAAATGATAAAACCCATATACAAACTATAACATTAGAAAAAAGAAGAAGAAGAAGAAATATTCACATGCAATTGAAGATTTTTTTTTTTTTGCATAGTACAGTAGATCCAAAATTCAAAGACGAAGGAGAAGTCTAGAACCTAACTGTGAGCAACATATCTTCATGGAGCAGGAAGCTTCAACCTTCAAAGCGGCAGAGAAGTGAAAAACATTGCTTTCAACAATGGAGACGAAGGAGAAGTGGAGAATTACCGTGGAGAGAAACAACATAAAAGTTAGACTATTCGCTGGTGAGAAGTGAAAAAAGTGAGCGGAGCTTTTGAGAAAAACAACTCTAATTTGTTATATTTTTATCTTGTTAAGAGATTAAAAAAAAATGATTGAAGCGGGAATGTTGCGCGCTATTTTTTTTATATGGGTGATGGATAGGTTCTAAACCCCTATTATTTGCTTATATTTTTTGCCATTTATTCAAAATAATTATCAATAATATTATGGTTTTGATAATTAATTATTGAAAATAAGAATGTAAGATTTTTAAAATATAATTTTTATTATAAAAAAAATTATAACCTCTTCACTAGCACCAAACAATCCTCATGTCAAGCGAATCACAAATATATAATACAATATATATATAAAATAAAAAAATAAATCTTGTATTAAGAGAATAACATGATGATTTGAAAATTAATTATCGAATTACAATAAGAAAATTAAGCTTACGTAATCATGGTGTCACGACCCGATTTCTCGGAGTCATGATGGCACCTACTATCCACCCAGTAGGAGAACCAAACCCTGTAGTCC
>JBDJHY010683348.1:0-15910 GCA_039654485.1 Withania somnifera | reverse complement strand
TGTGTGTGCAGTTTGTAGTTGTTGGGATTTTATTGGATTGTAGGAGTTCTCGTCATCGCTTTGTATTAGGATCAGCTGAGAGTTCTACTGAATACCGTTGTTTTGTACTCATACTTATTTTTTGGCATTTTTTGTGCAGTTACCGAGCATGGAACCTCCTGATAGTGTCATCATCTGAGTTCGCGGTTCGGGGACGAGGACTTTGAGGTAGCTACTTATCTATTTTGAGGACTCTGAAGACCTATCTTTTTATCTTATTTACCCATATATTCTTACTAGAGACAAACTTAAGACTATTTTCTTTGTATTTATCATTTATAGAAACGTGTAAATGGTGACCACATTGTTTTGGGATTTTGAGTTGTGATCGATATAATCCTTCTATCTTATCGTTGTATCTATTTACTTTTCCTATAGTTTATTTTATTTCAGCTTTTGAATTGGCTTACCTATTGCAATAGGGGAGGTAAGTACCATCACGACTAGATTTTGGGTCATTATAAGTTGGTATCAGAGCACCAGTTTATATATCTCACTATGCACAAGTCTAGTCTAGTAGTGTCTTGCGGATCAGTGAGAAAATGTCCTTTACTTATCTTCGAGAGGCTATGAAACTTTAAGAAACTTCCCATTCATTATTTCATTCTTATCTAGCATGGTTAAATCATTGTATACTAAGGTTTTGTGTGTTCTCTCGATAGATGGCTAGAACTAGAGTTGTTGTAGACAAAGAGGAACATGTCGTTTAGTACCTATTACCTGTGGTAAGAAAGAGGTCGACGAGGCAGAGGTAGAGCCAACGGAGATGTACCAATCAAGGGATGTATGTACTAGGGCAGTCTCCCCTGAGCCTGAGTATGAGGGGAGAGGTGATTATATTCCTCCAGAGTATATTGTTGCACCGTTGCAATAGGACACTTTGCTTATATTCTTAAATGTGCTTGTGGGGTATCCTAGAGCAGGGTATGGCTAGTACACTGCAGGGTTCTCTTATTAGGGTTCATGATCAGACCTAATCACAGTCGATTCCAATATTCCAGGGATCAGTGGGCCAGCCGCCAGTTGCATAGGGAATAGTTAAGATGTATTTGCCTGATGTTAGGGTTGCAAGAGTGGTTAGGTTGGTTATGTTATATAAGGAGCAATATAGGTGTGGGAGGTTCAAATAGATGAACCCACCTCAGTTTTAGGGTGCGCTAGAGGAGGATGCACATGAGTTTCTTTATAGTTGTCATGAGTTGTTCAGAGTGTTGGATTAGTTTAGTCACGTGGTGTTAATTATACAACTCTCTAGATGTGAAACCCTTCTAGATAGTGGTGGAACGCTTGTATAGATTCCAGGATTGCTGAAGATCCTCTATGATTTAGGCAATGTTTTCTTGAACATCTATTGATAGATATGTTCCTTCATGTGTAAGGGGTGAGTACATACATAGATTTAAGCATTTGAGATAGGAAGGTATCTCAGTGATGGAGTACGAAAACCATTTTTATGCTTTATCCAGACATGCTTTGGCGATCCTTCCTGATGAGAAGGCGAGGATTCATCAATTTGTGAGGGGTTGACTTACCCCATTCTTTTAGAAGTCTTCAGAGTATAGAAGCGCAAGGGGACACTTTTCAAGAGGTAGTAGTTTCAGCTAAAGAGTTTGATTTGATGAGCTGTGAGAATTTCAGAGATCTTCGGGACAAGAGGTCTCATACTTCAGGTCAGTTTTTTGCCTCCTCATCAGAAGGAGGTAGTAAGTTCCAATGTCTTTGGCAAGTTGGCAAGACCGGAAAGGGTTCTTACAGCTCACAATAGAGTTCTCGTGGATCCTAGAATAGGCATTCAGATGGGGTAGCCATTTTGATTTCTTAAGTTTCTCACAATAATCTACAATTCTATTATCTTGATTTTCTTATGGTGACCCCGAGCATCTAATGAGGCATTTCCCATGATTCACTTAGAGAGGGACTCAAAAGATTACACAGAATCTAGTGATAAGACCAGCACCCCCAGTTAGAGGTAGAAGGTCCACAGATTGGTAAAGGTGCTCAATTGGCTAGTAGGGGTACTAACTAAGTTATATTTCAGTCGAGGGGGTAGGATTTAATGTTACACCTTTTCAGGTAAGCCGCAGGCTGAGAGTTCTGATACGGCCATCACATGTATCGTCCCAGATTTCCATTGAATTGCTTTTGTGTTATTTGATTCAAGGTCTTCTTTCTTCTATGTCTTTATATATATGATCCTTGACATGATATTTGATTATATTTCTTTGTCTATTCGTGTGTGTACTCTCGTGGGTAATTCTTTTGTGGTGGAAATGCCTATTTGTGTGTGTACTTTAGTGGTGGATCGGGTGTATGTGGGTATACTTGATCATTATTGACGTAGATTTTGATGTGATATTGGGTATGGATAGTCTTTATCCTATCACGTTATCTTAAAATTATATGCCAAGACCATTACTTTGGCTATGTCGGGTGTCTCGAGAGTAGAAGAGAAGTGTTTAGGGGTTCGTATCCTAGGAGATTTATCTCATTCCTTCAATACCAGTGGTTGGTTGAGAAAGGATGTTTATCGTATTTGGCCTTTGTTCGAGATATTAGTATTGATACTCCTTCCTTAGAGTTTATCTCTATTGTCAAAGAATTTCCAGATGTGTTTCCTATTGATCTTTCTAGCATTCCTTGAGACACGGACATTGATTTGAATATTGATTTGGAGAAGGAATCAATCCTATTTATGTTCCTCCTTATCGGATAGCTCCGCCAGAGTTGAAGGAGTTGAAGGATCAGTTGTAGGATTTATTGAGTAAAGGATTCATTCGACATCGTGTGTCTCCGTGGGGTGCTTTGGTGTTGTTTCTTAAGAAGAAGGATAGTTTTATAAGGATGTGCATTGACTATAGGTAATTGAATAATATGATTATCAAGAACAAGTATTCTCTTTTGCAAATTGACGATTTGTTTGACTGGCTACAGGATATCGCAGTGTTCCTTAAAATTGACTTAGATCAGGATACTATCAGTTGTAGATTTAGGCATTGGATGCCTATAAGACAACTTTCAAGATAAGGTATGGTCATAATAAGTACCTTCTTATGTCATTTGGGTTGACTAATACCACATCGGTATTCAACGAGTTGATGAATGGTGTATTCCTCCCCTATTTGATTCCTTTATGATTGTGTTCTTCGATGACAACTTGGTCTATTCCAAAACTGAGATAAATCATATTCAACATTTCACGATGGTTCTTCAGAGATTGTGGGAGGAGAATTTGTATGCTAAATTCTCGAAGTGTCACGCCCCAAAAATCAAACGTGATGGCACCTACCTCCCCAATCCCCGTCAACCAAAAAGCAATAAAACAAGTAAAAGCATAACTTAACTATAAAAATCTGAATGCAGAAGTCAATTTGATAAAATATAATTATGTAAGTCTACCCAAGAGCAGGTGTCACCGTCACAAGTCACTATGGAATATCAATACAAAGAGCCTGAATATCCTTGCAGAGTCTTTACAAATTAAAGGCACTATAACAGAACTAAAAAGAGAAAATCCTTGGCAACTTATGAAAGAGTGATCAATTACCTCTAGATCCTCACAATATGCTTGGACTGATGAGAGGAGTGAAAATCGATAAGTCTGTGGCTCGGTATCTGCACAAGAGTGCAGAAAAATCAAGAACGATTCCTGAAACAACGATACTCAGGAACTCTCCTCATAATGCCAGCATCGGGACTCTCCTCATAATGAGATTTTCAAGACCATCCTCATAATGAGATTTTGAGGACTATTCTCATAATGGGATCATCAAGACCCTTCTCATACTGGGATTTTTCATACCCTCCTCATAATAGAATTTAAGGACCCTCCTTATTATGGAATTTTCAGGACCCTTCTCATAATGGAATTTTCAGGACCCTCCTCATAATGGGATCATCAGGACCCTCTTTATAATAGGATTTTCAGGACCCTTCTTATAATGGGACTTTATTTTTTGCATTTGAATACCATCCTCGATAATGAGACTTAGTATAGGAAGGACCCTCCTCGATAATGAAATTTTAATTTCTGCAAATGAGGACCCTCCCGATAATGAAATTTTAATTTTTGTAAATAAATACCCTCTTCGATAATGAAATTTTAATTTCTCCAAATGAGGACCCACCTCGATAATGGGATAAGTCAAATTTTTTATCTCGTTCCTAGGAGACGCATTTTCTAGCGGTGTTCTTTTTTCAGTTTTACCCCTAGGAGATGAACTTACTAGTTAAAGTCTTAATTTATCCACAATTTTTTATTTTACTTATGTGGCTAATGCTAACAATTCTCCAGCACAAACTGGGGAAGAATTTTTTTCTTTTTTTTTTTTGTGTTGTCTGTATTTAATATTTTGTAGGATTCATCTGAAGAATGAGAGAAATCTCAAGCAAGTGAGATGAGGTATTTAATATTTTATAGGATCCACCTGAAGAATGGGAGAAATTTCAAGCAAGTGAAGACCCGCCTCGATAATGAAATTTTTATTTTTGCTAGTCAGGAAATCGCTTGGAGAATAGGGTGAAGACTGTCATTTCAAGCTCAGTAGTCCGCTTGAAGAATAAGGTCAACTTTAAAGTTCATTCCCAATAAAAGTAGTAAGAACCCGCTTGAATAATAGGGTCAAATTTCCAATTTCAAATGACATTAGAAGTAGCAAGAGTCTGACTGAAGAATAGGTTGAATTTTCAACCTCACTGCTAATTTAAAAAAGCAAGAGCCCGAAAGAAGAAGCACACTTTCAAGCTCAGCTCAAGATCTAGATGCTCTTTATCATAACAGAGAGCACGACGATTCAAGAGGAGCTGCATAAATAGGATTTTACAATTGTATTTATCTTTTGACTCTTGAGTTTTATTTCTGATGTAATAACAGGAGCTACGGACCAAACCCTCGAAGGAACCTCACTCGACTCTCCATATCAGTATGTTTCATCACCCTTTTTCTTACTCCTTAAACTACATGTGACCTGGTTCCCTTATAACCCGGGATATGTAGGATGTCCAGAAACCAAGATTCGGTCGAATTTTCTTTTTTGATTTTCCTTTTTTTTCTTAAATAAGGGTCAGGTCAATATTTGTGTTGTCTACTTCTTTATTTGAAAATACTTTTTGTTCTCACTCAAAAAAAAGGGCAAATGTAGATATGTAATTTTTGACCCTCCCCACACGTCGAAACCATGCCAACATATATATTTTCTATTTAATATTATATAGATATTTGATTTCTTAGCTTATTTTTATATTTAGTATTTTTATTTTATATTTTATTCTTGATAAATATTATTTATAAAAAAAGATACAAAAAAATGATAATGTTTTATAGGATATAAGTTTTCCTTTTATATTTTTCTAACAAAATCGAAAAGCAACAAAGAATAGTTTTGATTTAAATTAGATTTAAATAAATAATTTATATTCTTTAGGTTATATTCTTTTTAATTTTCTTAATTTATAAACTAATTAATTAAATAGCATTTTTACTTAAACTAATTAATCAAAGAGTATATTTACTTTTTGTTATTATTATAATTTTATAAACTTTATTTACCCCTTTTCTGACTTTCATATGGTACATATCTTCCACACACATTCTACAATTTCCTACGTCTTGTACGTAGTTCTAGTAGCTTCGGATTCCATAACAAGCCGCACCCAAAAAAATTTCCCCTGGCGTTTTTTTGTTTTGACTCACCTGCTCACACTGGCTCACTAAGGATATATATATTTTCCCACTCTCCATTTTGACGGAGGAAGAAGAGGAACGCATATACGCCTGCGCACTCGACGTGACTCACCCTCCCCAGTTCCCATGATCTACAGCAACAAACACAGAGAACAATTCATTTTTCCCTGAAGCTCACTACCAATTAGCTCCATTCACTTACGAACTTAGGGAACAAATTCTCCATTGGTTTTCCAGTGAACAATTGAAGAAAAACATTTTCCATACGCCAATAATACCAATTCACTCATACACTCAGTGAAACGCTAACTTGCACTCACAAAAAGAAAAAGAGGATCCATGAATGATTTCATAAGATTCTCACCATGAAACATTTCTTAAGATTTGGAGGAAACAAAAAAAAAAAAAAAAAAGGCAGTGGGATCTTTTGGGAAATAAAAACAGAGGGGTTCGAATATTTGGGTGGTTTTTCACCAACAAACAACTCTTCTCCCGTTCTATTCATCAATGTCTTAAAATTAGCGAGTCTTCAATTTGGGTATTCCCAATCTAAGCAAAGCTTGAGTTGAAGGAGGGAAAACTGGGAAATGGCTAGCTGCAATATGCATGCTTCTCTGTACGTGTTTCTTTTCTTCCTTCTTTTACCCAAAAACTAATTCGTTTTTTAAGGGGGAAAAAGGTGATATTTCACTTCACTTATCTTTTTGTGTGATGTAGTGTTTCCCACAATACAATATGTTAAGCTATGTCACACTCTTGACTTCCGCAGGTCGCGCCTACACACGAGTCAAGCTAATTTAGCTTCCGCACAACCTTGGAATTGCACCCCCCCTGCGCGTATGCACGCGAGGTTGTACCACAGAGTATAGATTTGTCATCAATTTACAAACCTACAAGGAACACTTTCATATATAAAGCGACTCACATCCCTCTATTCTACCAATGTGGTACAAAGCCCCTTAACTTGACTTTCCAACCATTTTCTCATTCACACTTACTAAACCAAAATATCCAACAGTACGCTATTATACAAAAACCATTTTCTTCCTCCTCTTTGTGTCTCTTTTGAAGTTTAACGAAGAACAAAGCAAATGAACCATGTCCAAAAGTAAATCAATTTCTTGAACTACTATGAAAAAAATTATTGAATTTCAAAGTAACATAATTTAATTCAAAAATTTCACTAAATTAAAGTCTTAAACTCCTGTTGATATTTAGAATTTACTTAAAAAACAACCAATTCAAATAACAAGTTCAATTTGAAATTTAACATAAATCTACTTTAAATTATTTTACGTTTAAATTTTGAACTAGTCTAATACTTTTAACTTCTTGTGGGATTTGGTGACGTCGAATTTGGTAGCTCCATATCACTGGAGCCTCTGTTGTGGACTAAGTTGCGTAAGATTTTAAGATTATGAATCAATTTAATAGCATTATATTATTTTAGCCTTTGACGCAAACGTAAGGTAATGCTTTGTATAATAAATTCTTATGGTTAGACCTTTTTTCAAACATCGCACATAGCAAAAGCTTAATGCAAAAATTGTCTTTTTCTTATTTATCCATAATTAATAATTATTTAATAACAACATGTTATATTATATAATCATATAAAAGTTCTTTATGTTATCAGCATATACAACATGAAATCAAGTTCTCAAATTAGTCGGCAAAGAAAATCAAAGTAAAGAATACTAGTTTGGCTATAAAGCTTGAAAACCTCTTCTTTGAATAAAATGAATAATGCGTATATATATGCGAGAGTTTATTGAATAAATCCAATATGATGGGATCACAATTAGTTGGAAGTTTTTTCCTTTTCAACAACAGCTTTATTTATTAAGCACGTTTTTTAAAGAAATAAAAAAAATTGTGGAGAATATTTTATTTTAATGGGAAAATAAAAATTTGCTGATTGATAGGAAGAAGAATGATTTTAAAAAATAATATGGTTTGACCTTGTGGATTGTTAGGGTGAAAGTTTATTGTACAAGACATGAAATTAGATTATGAACCATTTAACGACCAAAATATTTTTACACCTATTTTTATATGATCCTCTAAAAACAGTTATTTTTTCATCTAAAAATTTGATTAAATTATAATTATTTTAGTATGATATTCACACTAAAAATCATAATTATGTAGGTTAGAGCTTCACATGTTTAATTAATATTATATTTTAGTATGATCATTTTATCACTTAATCATGACAATTGAGCAAATGTAATTTGATGTAAACATGGGACGTAACCATGTACTATAACGTACAATGTAATTGTTAATTACATTCAAGGCGTCCGCCAAAAACCCGTACCAGAAAATTTTGAAGCTCTCCTGCATTTAACAAATTAAAGTTCACTAAAACAATCATGTCTAGCAATTTAAGGGCAAAGAATTCATGTCCTACGGGACATCAAAAGGGATATTATTTGGGGATGTAGATTAAAAAGGATCATGTTTAAAATTTCAGATCAAAACGGATAATTATTCATTTTTTGGTCAACTGTTAGAACGTTAACTCCACCGTTTGGCTCTGGAGTTTTAAAATATATATTTTATGGGTGATTCGCTTATTTTTTGGCAAACTACATTTTCTCTTTAATTTTTCCACTATATTTTTTATTTTTTCACATTACAACTCATTTGATACCATATCTACTTATTACTTCCATTCACATCTTTTCACATTTTTTTTATAGTTTGTCAGCGAATCGGCGAACTATGCATAAATAATTAAAAGAATATATTCCTTTTCTTCACATGAAAAGATTACATGGTGGTGACTCTTTCTTCTACTCTTTATAAGAGCAGAAATTTCATACAAATTCTTCATAAAAGTTTTATAAAGTATTTTGATTCTCTAAAAAAAATATAGTTGTAGTTGCGTCCACAAATTTCTATAAGAAAAAAAATGAATGAAACAATTAGAGTTAGTTTCTATTCGGGTGGTAAAGTTTTATAAGATGGCAGTTCGGTTAAATATAGTCTTCCTCTAAAAACGGTTCAAGTGCTTACAATGACACTCAAATACGATCGTCTTGTACGTGTTTTTAGTAGCAAAATAGAGGTACATGATCCTAAAACTTTTATAAAGAATTTATATGGAACTTCTGCTCTTATAAAGAGAAGAAGTAACAATCACCACCCAGTAATATTTTCACATGAAGATATATTTTCCCAATTATTTATGCATGGTTCAACCATTTGTGGCAACTATAAAAATTTTGTGGAAAGATGTGAATGAAAGTAATAAGGAAATATGAATTCAAATAAGTTATAATGTGGAAAAAATGTAAATGTTGTGGTAAAATTAAAGTGAAATTGTAGTTCGCCATAAAATGAACGAACCAACCATAAAATATATATTTTAGAATCTCTGAAGCAAATGGCGAAATTAACATTGACGAACTATCTGTTTTAATCTAAAATTTTAGACATGATCCCTTTTGATTTCGACAAACTAGCAGTATCCTTGTATCAACTCACCATCTAAGTGAACTTTCTTAATAAATATGAACAAGTACTTCACCCTTATTTATAAACCATGCCTCATTCTTTTAATGGACAGGTTAGGTAAACCTCAAAAATCTTTTCTAGCACCCTTAGTTACCATACTTCCAAAAAGCTAAATTAACATTCATGCATGTAAATATTTATGTTAATGTTAATGATATGTCCATCTCAATAGACTTGCCCAAAATTGATGGTCTAGTTTACTTTATGCATGTTTTAGAACATGGTTATACATAAATGATGAGGTGAAATATTATTAGTCTATAGTTAATTAGGCAGCCTAATCTAGAATATACATATATATAACTGGATCCAGCAAAGGAAACAAGTAAGTTTATTGATGCATATGGTTCTGCACTTCACCTCACTCCAACAAAAAAATGGAAGTAGGTAGCTATGGATTTTATTGCTAATCCATCTCGTTCTATCATATTATATCTGGATGTAGGTCTTTGATGCAACAGCTATGAGTGTATAGTATCCAGAAATTGAATATGTAGGGGATATACAGAAGTGATGAAACTTGCTTTACGGGGTTAATTTCTTGGATATAAAATATTGTTTGAACTAGTTGAGTGCTTTTTTTATTACAAAACAAAATATGAAATAACAAAACTGGCTGCTGTTTTATTATAAAACCTCAAGAAATACATAAATGCTAAATGAAAATTGAAGTAGCACAAACCTGAATATGCATACACAGCGCAGAGGCATTTATTTGGCATGTGCAACTGAAATTGCATTTGCTACCAAGCCAAACTTTTGGATCGCATCATCATAAATGACTCTTCCCTTGAGTACCTGGCCATAGCAAACACCTAATCGAATTGACTTTAGGGATGAGGCATAGAAACGCAATTTAAGCTCCCCTTTTGACTATGGATTCTTTTTCACTTTCTTCAACAATTGTGTTTAGCCATAGAAAACTTCAATTTCAAATTGAATTTCGTAAAGTGAAGAATCAGAGGTTGAATTTGTTTCAAATCCCAGTTGAACTTTTATTATTATAACATCTTACTACAATTTTTATATATTTACAAAAACACTCTACGATATTTATTTTTTGTTCAACATTACTTATGAGTCATGTTTTTAATTATTATGTTGTTCGAAAATGATGATATTTATGTGGTCGATTATTTTATTGTTATTATATTGTAGAAATGTAAAAGAAAGAGCAAATCACGTGATTCAAACATTTATAAATGAACAGATGATGATAGTATAATAATTTTCTTATAAATGTTTATCCACAGCAGCTCCTCATCGTGAGTGAAGCGCAAATTTATATTGTTAAGTTGGATGATTTTGCTAGTTTTAAAAAATTTAAGGTGTAAAATTATATTTTTTTAACATCTTTTCAAAAAAAAATATGAACAAAACACATTTTTAACTCCAACTCCAATTTTTTTTTTATTTTCATGTCAAACGCCTACTAAATGCTAATGAAATATTAATTATACACTTAAATTATATGGACAACCTTCCTCACTAGTTATCTAATAAAAAAAATAAGTCAAATTTTAATTTTTAAAAGTTAATAAATGAAAAGTGGGAGGTACATATTTTTAAATTTTATTTTTTAAAAAGTCAATTATAACTTTTGTTAATTCATTTTAAAGGCTGAAAAATTATAAATCAACTTTTAAACTAAAACTAAGTGAAACATCCTCTTAATTTCTTTCCTTATTTGATTCTATCATTTCGACAATTCTTACTTCCCTTCTTTTCTTTTTTTTTTTTTTGGCCCCTGTGATTTGCCTTGGGGGCATAATTCCTTCAACTTAACCGTCTACATTGGTCTCATGGGTTAACTATAGTTTTTTTGGCAAAAAATTATATTACTTTTACATAATTAAAATTATTTTTTATATATATATATTAGATGTTAAATTTTTTTTAAATGATTTGTATATTTATTTTTTTAAATTTTAAATCTTCTTAGTAAAAATCCTGATTCTTTCACTGTACACCGTAAATGTATTGTCAAAAAGATGGGCAATTACATTCAATCTTTTTCAAGAGAGTTTTAAACTAATTGTCTTAAACTGAAAAGACAAGAATAGTCCATCTTGCTAATAAAATAAAGCAGATGATCATTGAGTAGTCAGCAACCTGGCTTATTATAATATCTGAGTTAGTAGCTAGTCCCCCACCATCACAAAATTATTGCCAAAAGGTTAACTTAGGCCCTAATTGTTAGAGATAAGATTTTGACTTAAACTACCTAAACACTAATATTCTATTTCCCTATTGGTTTTGTTTCTAATCATTGTTGTTACAAAAAATCAAAAGCTTACTCATAAGACAAGGTTCTACAATAATAATAAATTACTAATTTTAAAGAATTGTAATGTCTTGAAAAATGATGTTAGAGTCCGAATTTATGTCTGAGGGTGGTATATTTTGCTTATAACTGATCTTTCATACATAGGAATTGGATTTTTGTTTTGAAACCATCTTTAATTGGCTATAATTATTCTTTTAAAAATTTCTGTAATTTTCTTGGTGTGAAATTATTTTTCTATTTTCCCTTGGGTTGGAAAATGAAGAAAGGGTTAAACTGAAGACAAAACTCAAATTTTGAGATCCAAGTGGGCCTATGAGTGAGAGCCAGTGCTTGGGCTGGCCCATACCTTTTGAAGCATGCACCTCTATTTCCACTGTGAAATGTCGGCCCTTATTGGTTTGGGGAAAAGACAGAATAAACAAGAAAAAATTACGTGGCATAAAAATTATTGAGTCTAAGTTATATTCGATAGCTATAGTTTGAAATAATTACATACTATAGCATTAGGTTTGATAAAAAATTTCCTTTTAACTGTTGTTAATTGATACTAAAATCATGACTAATTTTGGCATACATATACCATTGTATATGTATGTAACCACGGATTTTTGTATATATAGCCAGAATTTTTATATATTTATGTATACCCACAACTTTTGTATATGTATATGCAATCATATTTTTATAAATGTGTTTGCAATCACAGTTTTTGTATATATATGTCAAATTTTAGCTACGATTTTATACCAATTAAAAAAAATAGCTATATTTGTAATTTTAAAACTTTAAATATATAAACATTTAATTGCTTTTAAATTTGTGTCATTTTTGACAGATTATCAATATACAACTTGTGAAGAATAATTCCACCAAAGTAGCCAATACCTTTTAGTTCCCTTAAATAGCCACTTTTCTATGGCGCCTTCTTCTATCCCCTACCCTCCATTTTTTGTTTTGTTTGCGTTCTCCTTGTTTTCTTTCTTTTTTTTCTTCTAAATTTTTCTAATAAATTTTTATTTTTAAAAAAATTATTACTTTTATTCACATTTAAAAAAAATAAAAATAAATTATTGTAACTATTTTTAAGAAAATAATTACTTTTTATTCATTGCTTTTTTTTCTTTTTCACTCCTTTTTTATTTTTATTTTCACGGCTCGTTTTTTAAATTTCTTTTGGTTCTTTATCTTATTTTAAAAAAATTACAACACTACAATTTTGATACACGTCATATTCTGTAAAGATACACATTTTATACAATAATAATATAATTTTTACGCATATCATACACAAATACATATTTATACAATAGTGATATAGTTTCATATACGTATTTTATACAACTATATAGTTTCTATACACTTTTTATGCAATGTTTATATATATTTTGTAGATGCATATCTTATATAACTATTATACAGTTTTGATGCAGATTCTATGCATCTTTTATAGAGTTTATAAGCATATCATTAGAATAATCATTTACTATATAGTTTTGATATATGTGCTATGCATATTTTACAGCCTATGAATAGTTTTAAAAAAATCTAAATACAACTACTATAAAATTTTGATACAGATTCTATGTTATAATTATAGAGTCTATAAGCATGTCATATTTATTACTATATAGTTTTGATATAGATCCAATGAATTAAAAAAGAGGAAGAGGAAAGGCAGAGAGAAAGAGAGAGGTGAAAGAGGGGAGAGTGAGAGAGAGAGAGAGGAAGAGAACGGAGAGAGTTGATAGAAAGTTAGATCATTCTTTGAAATTGTTTTAAGAAAATGACCATAAAAAAAGGTGATTCATTTTTAAATTAATTATTTAAAAAGTGACACACAGCGTCTTTGGCCCGAAACATTTTCTGCTTCAACAATGTTTTGAAAATGGAAGCTCCACCAGTGGAGAGTTTACCATTGTCCAATTGATTCCAAGATACGGGTCCAATGCCCACCAAAGGCTCAACTTGAAGATAAGCAGATCAGAAGAGTTGGATCAATATTGACATGGTTTGTATATTATAGAGAAAATTTCATAAATAGCTAAGAGATAGGCATAAATCAAGCATCATATGGCTAATTATATTTTGTAGCTATAGTTTAGTAGCTGATATGTAAATGAAACCTATATAAATGGACTGTATATCTAAATAAAATATACATGAACAATTGTATCTCACCTTTAAAATATACAAATGAATTGTATTTTACTTTCAAATTTTAATCGCATTTTATTTTTGAAATATGTAAATAAAATATATTTTACTTCCGAAATATACAAATTGATTTAATGAGCAGTTGAATTTCATTTTCGAATATACAAACGAATTACTATTAAAATTAAATTGTAGCTGCATAACGTAATTGTTAAGAGGTTATAGCTATGTACATGTTTGCCATGTTATATAATTTTTTTTTATAAATTGCGCATAAATATGCGCTCCACTTCGAGAGTGTTGATAATAATAGAATTAACAAAAGATATCACTTGAGAAGGTAACAAATAAAGTTCACAAAACCATATGTACGTTTAATGTTAAGGTATTCCATTATCATTTTGAAATCTTAATATTAAGTTGTCATGTATATTATCAGAATTTTTACAATAAGTGTCAAAATTATAAATGAGAAACTCGTAGAAGTCAAAATGATTTTTTTTTTTTTACTTAAAACAAATAAAAAATATAGTGTATTTATTTTTTTTTAGATTTTTTTTTTCTAACTAAATAGTATAATTTTTGATGAAAAGGAGGACAACTCAATTGACACTCTTTGAATTCACCGCATGCATTTTAGGAATTATCGTTTCCCTTTTTGGTCACATTCATTTTTAATAAGTTATTTTTGATGAAATTTTGGGTAAAATTTCATTATGTGTTTGTTCATAAGTTTTGAAAAATATGTTTTACTTTTGAAAAAAAATATAAAATATGATTTGTGTTTATAAATTTTGAAAACTATTAAAATTACCCATAAATTTGTTATAAATTATTAATTTATAATGAACTAGATAATACTTATTAAGATATCTCAATAAAAGCAATTGTAACAAATTTCTTCTAGGAGTAGATTTGTTGATCTTGATTTTTGAGCTGCCTACACTTGATTGATTATCAATTAAAAAAAAATTAAAAAAAAACTGAGTCACACTTGATTAAATGTGAGTTAGTTTAATAAAATATAAAAATTTTGAGGCAAGTTTTAAATTTAAAAACATCTCAAAAATATTGTTCCTGTTGAATCATATAAAAAAATTTCATTGCTAAAAATAAAAATTGCTAAAAGTAGAAACTTTTTAAAAATAAAAAATTTCTAAAATTGAAAATTTGGCTAAAAAATTCAGCCACATCATACATATATATAACCACCATTTTGGTGACACATGACATTACAAATCATTAGTCACCAACCATAGTGGCTTAGTTGGTTGTCATGTGGCTAAATATAAAACTTAGTCACTAAGTCTTATTTTTAGCCAAATGGCTATACAAATTGACTTACTACACTCCCCTTAGATATTCATGTGGAAGAAAACCAACATGATTATCCACAATACGCATTACTTGTTGTCTCATTAAAAACCTTACCAGGAAAAACTCAATGGGATAAAAACCATGGTTAATGGAAAAAGAGTACAACGCGTATTCCTACTCCCCCTGATGAAGATTACTATTCAAGCGATTAAGTCTTCGCATCCCAATCCTATGCACCATCTTCTCAAGGGTTGACATTGGTAGAGACTTAGTGAATAGATCTGTTGGACTATCGCTTGAATAGACTTGTTGCACATCAATATCACACTTTTTCTGAAGATCATGAGTAAAGAACAACTTTGGTGATATGTGCTTCGTTCGGTCTCCTTTGATGAAGTCTCTTTTCAATCGGGCTATGCATGTAGCATTGTCTTCATACAGGATTGTGGGTGCATTGATATCATCCTTCAGGCCGCATCTTTTCAAGATGGAATGTATCATCGATCTCAACCACACACATTCTCTACTTGCTTCATGAATAGTGATTATCTCAACATGATTTGAAGAAGTAGCAACAACAGACTGCTTCGTAAATCACCATAATATGGCGGTTCTTGAAAACGTAAATACATAGCCTGTCTGAGATCGAGCTTTATATGGGTCCAATAGATAACCGGCATCTGCATGACCAACAAAATCTGCACAATATCCGTTAGATTAAAATAGACCCATATCAATAGTTCCCTTAAGGTACCGTAGTGTATGTTTGACTCCGTTCCAATGTCTTAGCATAGGGGAAGAACTATACCTTGCTAGCAAATTAATAGAAAATGTTATATCAGTTCTTGTTGCATTAGCAGGATACATAAATGCACCAATTACACTGAGATATGGTACTTCAGAACCAAGGA
>JBDJHY010683129.1:0-15912 GCA_039654485.1 Withania somnifera | reverse complement strand
CGATAAGGAAAAATTGCAAAATAGCTATCAAAGCCCCAACTCGGATAACTCCGATACAGTAAGGAAAACTGGTCAGTAAGGACGCCAACAAATCACAAAAATCTCATCGAGTCACACCAGCTATGTCGCACATTCGTGTTCACTCTACTGTCTCGTACTAGGATCTGCATCATAAAAAGAGTTGCAAAAGTTTAGCATGAGTGCCAAAAGAACGGGTACCCAGTAGGCATCGTAGGTCTACCAGGTAAAAGTAAGTATAATAAAGGTAGAGAGTGATCTATAGAAAATAGGACATTGACACCTAACGTAAAACAGAAAAAGATATCTACAGTAATAAATAGAAAGTACAATGAAGGACCAGCTACCAGTGGATGTAGTACCATCTAACAAGTATAATGGAGGGTTACTATCAGGGTATAACCCACAAAACATAGGCAATAATCAATTCATGACCAAATGCGACATGTACCTAGAGTTCTAACGTGACCAGCACAAGGAAGGAACAAAAAGAAAACACAGAACCATCAATATGCTAAGCTTGCAGAAAGTACTGTAAGGGAACAAATAGTACTAATAAGAGACAGAAGGGAACAACCAAAGTCTACTAGCAAACAAACCGGGTCTGCATCGTATTCTACCGATAAGTACAACAAAGAAACCAATCAATCCAACATGTACTCCCCCCCTGCATGTCCCAAAGATACAATCAATGCATACGGATGTAATGCAAAGGGGTACTGTAAAAGTAAATACATGATGACATTCTCCCCCGTTGGGTATTCTCGAATCAAGAGGGACCCAAGGAGGACTTTAAGTCATTTATGGCCCTTTAGGTCATGGAAGATATATGCATATATGAAATTAGTTTCCAATATTACTCTATTAACATCTAATTACCTTTTAAAACATTTAATGCATACCCGTGACACATAATCAATAATAAGCTAAATCGGTCTGGGGATGCTAACTAGAAATCCATAGGATGCATGCCAAGCCCTAATCATATGGTGTAACCTCTCCTAGCCTAACTACAATCTTAGGGCATCCGTTAAGGGCCAAGTAAATACCCATAAATGGGAAAATATTGAGCTATCATTTCTTAGTAAAATACAACTCACTCCAGGGATCTCACCGAGCTAGAGCATGGAATCATCACAGAAGGCTACTAACTACCAAGTAAAATCATATTCATCTAGGTACAATGTCATCACCTAAGGCAACTAACTATCCAGCATAGCCGTACCCAGCTATCTATGACCTAAAGGGCCATACATGACCTAACAACACGTATATATTAGGCAAAACACAGCATAACAACCTAACTAGATCCGCTCTAAAGCGACAAGCCTAAATCAGGGGATAGCTACTAAGCTTTAATCATTAATAGAATCCCCTCCCAAACCTCACTTCGGGTCGGAGTCATTGTACAAAAATACTTATCAAAGGTGTTACTCCTTCCCTGGCAAAAATATGTTCCTGAGTCGGTGTTAATCATGCGGGTAGGGCGATATAACCCCATGGTAGGTTGTTAAGATACAAGCCAGCTATGTAGGCCATAGGCTAGAGGAATAAACATATCGGGCCCGACTAGTAATCCCATCCCAAAGCTAGTGCTTTACCATACATATAATACACTAGCACCTAATCTAATGAAAGTTTACGGTAGCCTACCTAGATTTTGATGATGTCCTAAAAAATCTTCTCAAAATATCCAAAAGCACTTATGGATCTCAAAATTACGCAAGGCATCAAAAATATATCCCACATTTCTAAACGAGTAAAACAAGACCTATATAGCTATACAAATAGAGGGGTCAAAATGAAAAATAAAATAGGGTACGTAAATTCTAACACCTCGAAAAAAAATATTTGTACCAAAACATAGAGCATAGCTCATATATAACACAGTAAAATATAAGGCTCAATTTAACTATATAAATGGAAGATATAAACCCAGAAAGTTTATATAATATAGAAAAGAAAGAATTACCCGAGAAATTATCTTACGCCCACCATGTTGAGTTCTTATATATTAGAAATTAACTATCACCTTCAAAAGATCTTGGACTCATTGGAAAATCAAGGAACCTCAAAATTTCTAAAGAAAGAGTTGATAAAAATTTTATGGAAAGCAACTTTTATAATCCCACCGACTGACTAATAAATCGGTCATATGGACGATTTATTTGCCACTAATTTATTAGTCCCCTGGTTGATAAATCGGTCCCAGTGGTTCCTTCCTGGCAGATTTTTTAAAAATTCAATTAAACACACAAAATGAAAATGGAGTTCGATTTTGAAAATCCATATATGAAAAATTCATGTAATCGACATTCCAAACTCAACAAACCGATTAAAATGACATTCGGGATCATATTAACTGTGTATGTCCTAATGACGCTATAATTATACAGGAACTAACAATAACAACAACCAGGGATCCAAGTTATGAATCCCAAAAAATCATAAAGAACTTTGAGAAGTTACAGTAATTGTCTATCATAAGTATATCATATATAGACCCATTCTAAGATCGTAAGCATATCCTACTTTTTTTATGAAGCACTTGGAAGTACAACATAGAAGAAATCGTAGACTTCTTCTAAATATATAAAGTCGTTAAAATGGTCCCCAAAGATGACACAACTATAAAATACATGATCTACATGTTAAAACGTGTCCAACGATAACCATAAAGAAATGAAAATAGTCAGGGTCAAAATATGGGTCAAAGTAGGCCTACATAAACCTAAAAGCTAGAATAAAGGGTATCAATGACATAAGGAACTTATATCCGAAGATTGAAGCTATGACAAGGGAGGAAAAGATTGAAATAATAAGATAATGTGAAGGAATGAATATGGAAATTTTTTGTATTTTATGGTGAAATTTTATTATATAAACATGGAAACTTACCAATAATCAAAGAATAATCGAAGAAATTATCTTTCAAAAGTCGTCCACAAGCTTATGAGAAGACCTAAGTAATTTAATGGTGGTTTTAGAGTTCTTGGAGAAGAAGAAATGGATACAATGTTTGAATGAGTTTTTATCTATTTATAGCTCCTGGACGGAAGCCTATGCAATTATTAGGAGAGGTCTTGTGAAAGAGAAATGAATAGGGATTGAAAATTGTGATCGCGTGAAACTTGTGTTGCGATAGAGAAGAGTAAAAAAAGAAGGGCCACACAATCACACGCGTAATTTTTGAGATCGCAAAGGGATCAGAAGCACTACATCTTGATCACATAGGAAAGGTCCGCGTTTGAGAATAACAAAGATTCTTGCACCAGAAAATAGCAAAACCTATAATTTTTTAAACTTCAATACAAAGATCAGAATGCATCCTGAGTCCAATGAACTCAAATCAAATATATGGAGATGATATCCCTGATTCAATGGCATGGATAAAATTCTAATTCAAGGTCATTTCGACAAAATATGACCAAAGTCAAAACAATGCAAAAAATATCAACTTTCCAACCAAGTACTTGGAACTAGATTGTTTCATCCGAAAATTGAATGAATCACCTACCTAACCCAAATAAAACATTCTAGAGATGATGTCACAGTTCGATTTTGAATATGAGGATCAGATGAAAAATGACCATTAAAGCTTAAAAATGTTACATAAAGCACATAAAAGATGCAAAATCGCAGAAACTCAAGACTAAAGATCACGAACATAAACCACCATCTAATATAGACTAAAATCCACAGTCTGGAGCTAATGAAACTATTGGAATTCAATTCTAAGATCATTTTCACACTAAAGTCAGTGATTTTAATAATAAAGGATCTAAAATTTGAAAACACACATAACGAAAACGGTAATAGAACCACTAGTTCGGTTAAGCCATAACTATCTTAGGACCATTGTAGGAAAGATTTTGAATGTATGAAAGTATGAAATTAGGAAATTTCAGTAAAGGTCATTACAACATCCACTACTAAAAGAACTTTAGTCCCCGAAAGTTAGAAGAACATAATAGCTGAAAGCTTAAAAAAATGTGTATACTGAGACCACAACTAACTCTTGATCTCTCAAGTGGCCTCCTCCACGAGACGATCTCTCCCTTTCACTTTAATCATCATAAACTTAAGAGACCTCAACTTTATCACCTCTTTATCAAAAATCAACATTAGATCCTAAACAATTGTAAGACTTTCATCAACCTGAATTAATTCATCTTGAAGCATATGAGACCAATAAGGAATGTACAATCTCAACCTTGAAACATGAATTACTAGATGCATAACTGAAAACATAGGAGGCAAAGCTAGCTTTTTTTCAATTCTGCAAATCCGTACAAAAATATAAAATGGGCAAATATACTAGGGAATAAGGGTCCCCCACTTTCCAAACCTCATACCACCCTTCATAGGAGAAACCTGCAAGAACACACGATTACCCACAGTAAACTACAAGGCACGATGATGGAAGTCTGAATAATTCTTCTTCCTACTGTGATCATCTTGAAGTTTATCCTGAATCAAACAAAATTTATCTAAGGCATCTCAAAGTATATCGTAGTCTATAATCTAAACTTTAAATCATCAAACTAACCAATAGCCGAAAAACAATATCTACCATACAAAGCCTTAAATGGAGCCATCTGAATACTTAAATGGTCATTATTATTATATCAAAACTCCTCCAAAGATGGATGATGATTCAAAGAACTACCAAAATAAAGAACACATGCTCTCGACACATCCTGCAAGATCTAAAGTTTTCTCTCGCATTGACCATCTATGTTGGAACAAAATGTTGTGCTCAAATTAGTCTCAGTACTCATACCACACTGACTACTCTTAAAACCTATGAAGTAGACTGAGTACCACAGTTTGAAATAATGGATACTAGTACGCAATGATATCGAACCACAGGATAAAGATAAATGGAGGCTAAATTCTCTACACTATAATTTGTATAAATCGGAATGAAGTGCCTGCAAATAATCAATATGTCAATAATGACCCAAATCAAATCGTGTCTCTTAGGAGTCTAAGGCAACCCAGAAGTGAAATCTATGGTAATCCTCTCCCACTTCTACTCGAGATTGGGAAGTCACTTCAATAAGCCATTTGGTCTTCGATAGTTCATGCACCGAGACACAAACTCTGATATATCCCTCTTTATTCCACTCAACTAGTAAATCTACCTCAAATCTCTTTACATCTTAGTCGCACTAGAATGAATAGAATAAAGGGAAATATGGGCCTTAAACAGAAATATTTGGATCAAATCACGAACTCTGGGAAAACAAACAGGACCCTCAAATCTCAAGATACAAATAAAAACTAAAGGAAACACTGTAGGGATCCCCCCAACTTAACTGATAATAAATATCGGCAAAGTCTGGATCCGCAAGCTGAAGTTACTGAATCATACCAATCAATGAAGAAAGAGCCTCATTATAAGAAAACATGCACCTATATTAGAAATATCAAGTTGAGCCAAACAACTAGCTTAGTATCCAACATAATGGCTTCTAAAAAATGACAAAGATGTAAAGCTACCCATCCTCATCGCTTTACAGTTTAAGGAACCCGCTACAACGATTGGCTTATCGAAGTGAGACTACCAAGATATGTCACAACCTTTAAGTAACTCGAACTGTCTACACTACCGAGCATTAAGCACCCTCTAACTCATCATATACTAAAGATTATGATGATCGGTAAATATCTCACAAGGAACTCCATAAAGTTAGTTAAGAAAAATCTTCAGCGTAAATACTACTGCCACCAACTCCTAATAATGTGTTGGGTATTTATGCTCTTGAACCTTAAGTTGTCTTGAAGCATAAGAAATCACATAACCCTTCATCATCAAAACACAATCTAAACTAATATCAAAAGTATAAAAAATATTGCAAAACTCTTACCCTCAACTGACAATCTCAATGAGCAGAAGTCAAAATAGTATTAAGCCTTTGAAAAAATTCTAACACTCATCAAACAACTGGAAAGAAACCTCCTTTCTAGTCAGACTAGTCCATGGCGTTCCGATAGAGAGATTCCCTCAAACAAACAAGGATAATAACCAATAAGACCCACAAAGCTAAGAAGCTGGGTAGGAGTATTTGGTCTTTTCTAATCATGAACTATTGCATTTGTAGTCGGTTCAACACTAATACCCTCTCTAGACACACATTCCTTACGAATGACACTAACTCAAGCCAACACTCAAACTTTCAGAACATGGAAAAAAATTGATAATCTCTCAATGGCTGAAGCATTATCCTTAAATGGTACTCATAATCCTCCCTACACAAATAATACACAAATATATCATTAATGCACACAATAAAAATGAAACAAAATATTGTCGGAAAACAAGGTTCATTAAGTCCATAAAATTTGTGGGTGAATTAGTCAACCCGAGAGACATAAAAGGAACTTATAGTGCCCATACCGAGTCCTAAATGTAGTCTTTAGAACCTGCTCGATCTGAATCTGCAACTTATATTAACCTGACCTCAAATCAATCACGGTCTTTAATGGTTGAACATTAAAGTTGATCAAACAAGTAATCTATACGAGACATGGGATACTTGTTCTTCATAGTCACACCATTTTATTGTCTGTAGTAGATACACATATACATAGACCAATCCTTTGTCATTAAATGCAAAACAAGAGAACCCCATGATGAAACACTTGGCCTAATAAAACCATTTTTTAACAAATACTGAAGCTTATTCTTGAGATCACTAAGCTCAAAATGTGCTATATGATAAGTAGCAATATATATGGGCTTGATTCCCGGCTCTAACTTAATGCCAAAATTAATATCTTACTCAGGTGGTAGGCCATGTAGGTTGGTACGAAACATATCAAGGTTCTAAACAAATAGGTACTACCAAGGAGCCACAAACTCAATGCTAACTTATATAACATAAGCATGATAAGCTAAAACAACACAAGAAACAAGGCGATGAGCCTGAATGCAAGAAATAATCCTCATTGGTGTATGACTAGACTAACCCTGCCATATAATTTGGGGTATAGTGGGAATAAATAAGGTCACAGTCTTATCATAAGAATCAGTTACCTCTCTATGAGTTAATAACCAGTCCATGCCAACAACAATATCAAAATCAACCATGTCAAACAGGATCAAATAAACGCGAGTCTCAACAATCATAATAATCATAGAATTAGATCTCAACACACGATCTATTACTAAAGAATAACATACTAGGTGGAGATAGATAATGATGCATGAAAAGGCTCACTAAACATACTCAAACATACATCATAATTAGATGAAACATAGGAGAAGTATAGCTTGGATTAAACAAAGCCGAAGCTGGATGATAACATATAAAAACAATACCGATAACAATAGCATCAGAGGACTTTGCCTCTGGTCTACCTGATATATAAATAAAATGATTGCGACCAGTTCCATAGCCATCACCATGACCATAACCTATACAACTCTTAGGAGCACCACGTCTTGAAGCACTACCACCCCTACCCTAAGGTGGAATGACTCTAATAGGTTGAGTTGGAATAGCTACTGAAGCAATAAGGTGCTAAATAAATTATTGAATATAAACCCTTTAATAAAAATCTACTAAAATATGACCCATACCATTACAAATATAACACGTTCCCACTGGCTTACGATGACAAGAGGAGTTTGAAGAACTATAACGGCCACCTCGACCTGATCAACCAATACCATAAGTCTTCATAGAAGACTGAATAGGGAAACTAGACTACCTTACTACATCCTTTTGAAGGTCTCCTACCCCAAGATAGAGAACAACGACCACTAAAATAATCGTGCTAACGGGGCCTCTTTTTCTCTCTAACCCCAATCTGTGAGCAAGATCCTCCACATAAAAAGCATGCTCAAGAATCATCTGGAAAGATGAACTAGTAACAAGAATAACCTCGGCTGTCTTATGAATATCTGGGTCTATACCATGCACAAAATGATAGATCCTATCCGTCTTAGTAGGAGTAAAGGTGGAACCAAAAGCAGTTAATTGATAGAACTCCACCTTATACTCACTAAATAATAAAGACCTCTTCTTAAGACTTAAAACCACATCCCTCAAACTCTCTTGTATGTGCAAGGAATATACCTCTCTACGAAGACATCCTGAAAAAAAGTCCAAGAAATAGGAGTAAAATTCGCTAATCTTGTAGAAAAATATGACCTTAACCACTAATTAGCGAGGCCGTCCATCTAATAAATTGTGAAGTCAAAACCATGAGTCTCATGTACACCAAGGTTATACAACCCCTCCTGACATCTATAGATAAGATCTAAAGGATCCTCCCCCAATGCACTAGTAAACCTAGGGTTCTTAGTCTCATAAACTGATCCAGTACCTTCTAATCTGAGTCAAACATAGACCGGTGAGATGGAAAATGTGAAACCAAGGAAAGAGTAGATGAAATAGGTGCAGAATATTAAAGAATCAATGTTGGAGTCACATGCACAGGAAAAAATGACACTAAAGTGGAACACCCAAACCATGAACATTTAGTGCCGAAGATAATATTATCATATATTTATTTTGTGATTGTATATTGAGAACGGAGGTGGAAAGAAATGAACTTGTTGTATCAAATAATTGATAAAATTTGTTTTAAAAGTACTTTTTATCTTACAACTCATTAAAATCGAGAAAAAATATTTGTTTCTTGTCATTGGATTGGAAGCCACAAGAATGAAGTAGTGTAGTCTACGCTAAGTGGCCCTCGGTGAAGGGTGTGCCACCTAAAATCAGTCTTGAAGCTCTCACCATAACAAGAAGACGAGTGTTCATAGTTGTTAGGCATGAAAATAATCAAAAAGCTCATATGAAGATGAATATTTCACTGTAGTTAAAGGTTTCAATATGTAAAGTTAGAGTAACATTTCCAAGGATGAAACTCCCAAATAATTAAAACTAGGTATTGATGGAACACCTAGGATGAAAGAAGATATGGATGAAGCTGGTACCCTACTAGTAGGCTAGCCCAACATATCCAACTTATGCATCATAAAACCTCTCATCTCAGGTGATAATGTTTGAACCAATGAAGGCATAGGAGAGAATGTAGCTATTCCTTGCACCTCTAGTGGCTTCAATCCTAGTATAGGATCAGGACCTCAGTCTGGTGGTGCAATAATTGCATCATCTTTAGAAGCAGCTGAGGATCGCGTATGTGCTATTTGAAAGATAATTAAAAACAAAAATTGAGTTGTAAAAAGGCCAATTATGACACACTTTAATTAGAAGTGAAAAAAGGTACATTTCTTATGATATCACTATATCCTCTCGAAAGTAATATACGAATGTCTCCGCACCCGATCCATAAGACTCTATTGGATCATATGATAGATATCAACAAACAAAGCGCTTCGATACCAACTTCTCATAACCTAATTTCTCAGGTCATGAGGGCACCTACAACCCACTATAGGAGAACCATCCAAACAACAAGTAAAGTATAAATAAAAAACTAAAGGAAAATATATGAGATACATAAGGGATTGGGATAAGTAGAAGTATATAATGAGTCAAATAAAACCCCAAAAACCTGATATTTGAGTTCATGAGCCACTAATACAAGAGTATAATATCTAAAAACCAAAATACAAGTCTATCTTAGTAGTAAGAGTAGAACTAAATATATAATAAAAAACATAAAAAATCTAATTTGAATGGCTGGAGTAGTCCTCTACCTCAACAACAGATCTAAAGCCCGATAATAAATTAATATTGAAAACCCCGTACTAGGATCCACACTAGAAAAGATGTAGAAGTGTAATATGGATACCAAAACAATGGTACCATGTAGCATATACCGATTGGAATATATAAGATATAAGAGCAATGAATAAATAGTTAAAAAAACATAACCGAAGTCGTACAAAGTTTTAAAGACATAGAATACTAGCTAATAGGCTAAAGACGACTAATATACCATAGATACAATTTATTACAAGGAAGATTCAGGAAAACAAAAGAGATAACATACCTAAATCCATGATTAAATAATAAAAGATACGATAAAAAATAGAAGTGGTGGAATAGCGGTAACCTCAATTAAAAGAAGTGTGAAAAATGTTAACTAGACAAATATAATCACTAGGAAAAGGAAGAAAGGAAAACCATGAGATATTCCAAGAATTATACCACTACCATATCAACAATAGAGTATATCAGTCAACTAATAACCATCAGAATATGGTAAACCATTGTACCACACCCTTAGCCCATTCGAATATAGGCCTACTTCTCGGGTCCATATCACAACTCATGGGGTAAAGCCCACTCATTGTGCTATGGCCTCATAGAAAGATTCGATAATATATCAATAACTACCATTTTATAAGTCCAATTGTAGTAGGAAGGGTAAACTTGATGCAACCGAGAGTTAGACTCGTGAAGTATATACCAATAAGAATAAGCTAAGGTAATAAGTGGATACTAATAAGAATAATCTAAAAAATACAAGAATGATATTGATCCATAAATTGAGTAAATAAATAAGTAAACACACAAGGATTAAAGAAAACCCTTTGGTAACCCATTTTATTAGGAGTAAAATAGGAAACAACACACACAAACAAGATATGCATGATATAATGAAATACTAGTAAAGGAAATTTGTACACTCCTACCCAGAGCCTCGATCCTTTTAGGTAGAACCACATGGAAGGCTTTAACCCATATACCTCTTATCCCCCGTATACCCCTCTTCAAGTAACGCACCAGGACCAGATCGGTATGATCCATTAGAGGCCGCCCCGCATACAACTAAGTCGTAAGGTAAACAGAAGTTACACTGCATAATTATAAATATATATTGGGTAATATACTACTCTTGAATAAACATAAGCTATATTCATATATCTAGCTGGTCTATGTTTGTATCAACATGAATGACCGAGTCCTGCAAGTACTGGTACTATATTTGAGATAACCTCAACCATGACTTATAGTAACTCAATACATGAATTAATATAATATTAAGCCTTTAATCCTCACATCTAGTAAATAGACCAATTTTATTCTTTTAAGGATTATAATACTGAAAACAGACCTATCCACAATATCTTAATAAATTTTTTCGGCCCTCCTAAGGCACTAATTCTATAGCAAGCATAAAAAAGAAAGTCGAATATTTAGGAATTATCGATATTTTCCGTAAAGCATATAATCTATGTTACATAGTCATGTAAATAGGACACATGTCCAATGGTAAATAAACAAAAAAATACAACAACCATATATAGCAAAGAAAGGGGTCTAAAGGAGCAGACAAGTTCATGGGTGGCAACCTAGAAATCCCAACCTAAGGATGTCTATTTATCAAAATTATCTCAAATATAAATCCATTTTAATATTCTACACATAGTTACTTGTTTTCCAACGAAGAGCTCATAAATAAAACATATAAGGAACCATAGGTTGCCCCAAAATAGCTAAAAGTGCACAACAGACTCCAACGATCACACAACTATAAAATTTAATCTTGACATTAATACAACTCAAATGATGTTAAAATCTATGACAATAGCTAGGGTAAAAATATGGGTCAAAGAAGGCCTGTGGGCTAGAAAACCAGAAAGCTCGAACAAAGGGAATTAAAATATTCCCAAAGTAGTCCATGAAAGTATCTATTTTTTCTGCTCAAGAATTTTCTTATATAAAGATGAGGACAATATAAAAAACTTATACCCAATGTTTGAAGCTATGAAGAGCGAAGAAAAGGGTTGAAATATCAAAAAAAGGGAAGGAATGACCATGAATATTATGGAATTAGTCGATTTAATTTTATGAAATAGATGTGAAAACTTACAAATAATCGAAGAAGAATCTATGAAATTATGTTATCTAAATCACCCATAAGCTTATGTGAAGAGCCAAGTAATTCAATGGTGGATTTTGAGTTCTTGGAGAAGAAAAATAGATACAATAGCTGAATAGTCATGTTTTTAGCTATTTATAGTTAATGGACGGAAACCTATAAGATTTTGGTAGAAAGGGCTCAAAAACGCAAATTGAAGAGGGATTGAACTTTTTAGTCTCATGCAACACACATCGTGATCGCGAAGAGTAACAAAAGAAGGGCCACATGATCGGGTGATTAATTTCTATGACCGCAAAGGGATTTGAATAGGTTCATCACAATCACGTAGGAAAGGCCCTCGTTCACAAAGAAAAAAGATGTCTATAGCAGAAACAACAAAACCAACAACTTTTAAAAATTTTAAATAAGGTTCGGAAAGAATTCAGAGTCCAATGAATGCAAACCAAATATGCAAAATGCATCGAAACAATATTTTGGGATTAATGACGCAGACAAAATTTTGATCCAAGTTAATTTCAATGAAATGTTCACAAAAGTCGCCACTACGCAAAAACATCAAAACTTTCCAACCAACTACTTAAACTGAGCTCGGTTGGTCAGACACTGAACGGCCCACTAACTAAACCCAAACTCCATAATTCAAATTTTTGAGGTATCCATATTTTCAATTCGAGGCTCCAATAAAAAATGACCACTCAATCTCCAAAATCATGACATAAAGCACAAAACACACATAAAATTACATAAACTCAAAACTAAAGCTTACTAACTCAAACCAACATCCAATCTAGATTAAAATACAAATTCCATAGCTATCAAAATTTTTAAAATTCAATTTCAAAATTATTTTCATAGAATATTGACCAAAGACAACGATTTTAATACTAAAGTCTCTAAAATAGGGAAATGGACATAACAACCAAATGAACGACTCTGGAAATAAACCACAAGTTTTGGTAAGTAATAAATGACTTAAAGTCACTATAGGAAAGCTCTAGAATGCAAAATATATGGCATCACAGAAATAGCCATAAGGGTCAGTACAATAACCACATACATGAACGAAGGCATTTCTTAATGAATGCTTGAGATTGAGGTCTTAGAGATGGAGAATTTTTGTTAGCCCTTGAGAGGTATTTCTCCTTCTATTCTCAAGACTTGTAAGCATAAAAGAGAGGAATGAGTGATTTTGAGCCTAATCCTTATTAAGTCCGTTATTTAGGAGTCAAAATAATGAAGAATAGGACTTATTTGGGTTGGGAAATTACTGCGGTGCCCCTTAAAAAATAATTAGAATTTTTTTTCTCCCTGGGTACCTAACATCAAGATAAACCTCATGTCGCGATCTTTATAATCAGGATATTCCAGTTATCCTTCTTGTTATGCTCTATGACATAAGGTTTATTTGGTTTACTAAACTAACAATGTGCGATTTATTTCGTATCAAAACTTCCATTATACTCCTATACAGGAAACCCAAAACCTTTTTATATGATATATAGGTCAAAATACTCGTTTTTGGAGCTCGAATAATCTAAGAAAACTAGAAAACAATTAGTAAGAATCCCATGGGTATCCCCCTACTTAACTTATAATGAATATTGGCTAAGTTTGGATCCGCAAACTAATGCTGCTGAATCTGAATATCAATGAAAAATGAGACTCATTATTAGAAAACACACGCCTAAATTTGAAATATCATGTTGAACCAAACGGCTAGAAAAGGACTGAACATCCAAAGTATTGGCCTCTCAGAAACTGACAAAGATGCAAAAATATCCATACTCTTTGCTTTATAGTTCAAGGCATCCTCTATGACAGCTACCTTTCCTAGCTGATACAAGACATATATGTCACAGGTTTTTTAGTAACTCGATCCATCTACATTGCCGAACTCCATAAAGTTAGTGGGGCTAAATCTTGAACTTAAAGACTACCTCCACCAACTCAAATCATTTGTGGGATATTTATTTTCTTGAATGTTGAGTTGTCTTGAAGCATAAGAAATCACATAATCCTAATTCATCACAACACAGCCCAAACTAATACAAAAAGAATAAAAAAAATTACCACAAAACTCTTACCCTCAATTGACAATCTCAAAACATAAGTAGAAGTCAAAATAGTATTAACCCTTTTAAAACAATTCTAACACTCATTAGCCCACTAGAAAGAAATCTCCTCTCTAGTCAGTCTACTCAATAGAGTTGTGATAGAAGAGATGCCCCCAAACAAACAGCGATAATAACCAGTAAAACCAAAAAAGATGAGAACTCCCCCAATAGGAGTAGTCGATCTAGGCTAATCAGGAACTATTGCAATTGTAGTCGGTTCAACACTAACACCCTCTATAGATACCACATACCTTAAGAATGGCACTAACTCAAGCTAACACACACACCTTGAGAATTTGGCACAATGTTTGAAGCATTATCCTTAAATGGTGCTCATGATCCTCCCTACTCGAATAATACACAAATATTTGGCTAATGAACATAATAACTAACGAATAAAGAGATGGCTCGAAAATGCGGTTCATCGAGACTATAAAATCTATGGGTTATTTAGTTAACTCGAAAGATATAACAAGGAACTTATAGTGCCTATACCCAGTCTTAAATGTAGTCTTTTGAACATGCTTGATCACATCACAAAGTCCAAGACATTGGAGTACAATCCACTAATCTATTAGAAAAAGATGACCTCTACCACTGTTTGGCGAGGCATCCATTAAATAAATAGTAAAGTCAACACCATGAGTCTTTTGTACATTGAGGTTATACAACCCCTCTTGACATTTATCAATAATATCTAAAGGACCTCCCCAAATGCACCAGTAAACCTATGGGTTCTCAGTCTTAAAAGCTGAACCAGCGCCTTCTGATCTGAATCAGATATATATGGGTGAGATAGAATTGGCGGAACCAAGGAAAGAGTAGATAAAACAGGGGCAGAAGATGGAAGAATCGGTGTTTAAGGCACATGAACAAGAGAAGATGACACTGAAGCAGAACACCAAAACTATGAACATTTAGTGCTGGAGGTAATTTTTTCTTATATTTTTTTTTTGTGATTGCAGAATGGGAAAGGAGGTGGACAAAAATGGCCTTTTGTATCAAATAATTGATAAAATTGATTAAAAAGTCCTTTTTTATTATACAACTCATGAAAATAAAGAAAAAATGTCATTATCTTGTTATTAGATTTGAAGTCATAGGAATGAAGAAGTATAGTTTACGCTACGAATGAGTTCCGAATATTTTTATTTTCTTTTGTCTTTTTCATTTCTCATAAAAAGGGGGCCTTTGGTGGAGGGTGAAACACTTGAAATCATTCTTAAAGATCTCACATTACCAACAATATGATATTTCATGGTTGTTCATCACGACTACTATCAAAAAGCTCCTATGAAGATGAATGTTTCAGTTTAGGAAAAAATATTGTTAAAGGTTTCAATATGGAAAGTGAGAGTAAAATAGCCAAGGATGAAACTCCCAAACCATAAGAACTAGGCATCGATTAAATACCCAGGATAAAAGAAGCTATGGATAAAGAAGGTATACCACTAGTCGGCTATCCCAACATATCAAACAGATGCATCATAAAACCTCTCATCTCAGGTGATAGTGTTGGAACTAATGAAATCATACGAAATATAGGAATTCCTTGCACCTCTAGTGGTTTCTATCATGGTATAGGATCAGGAACTCAGTCTGGTAGTGCAATTGGTGTGTCATCTCCCGAAGCCATCGAGGATCACATATATACCAACTACGGGAGAGTGAAATCGAACAATTGAGTTTTTAGCAGGCTAACTATGACACATGCTAGAATTAGAAGTGTATGAAGCTGCATTCATAATGATACCACTGTATCCTCTCGAAGATAAGATATTAATGTCTCCGCCCCCAATCCATAAGACTCCACTTACACTGGATCATTTATTATGGATATTAGCAAACCAAGTGCTCTAATACCAACTTGTCACAACCCAATTTCTCAATTCATGAGGGCAACTATATCCTACTGTATGATAACCATCCAAAAAATAAGCAAAGCATAAATAATAAACTATAGGCG
>JBDJHY010683128.1:4225-26282 GCA_039654485.1 Withania somnifera | reverse complement strand
AAGAAAATATTCTATAAAGGATGGATAAATTATTTTAGTAGAGTCAAAAAATGTTGTTTGTAAAGTAACAAAAACTAGTGTTAGGGGTTAATTGATTCCCTCTTTTGTCTATGCTTTCTGGATTGGGTGTTTGCTTCAGTCCATTCATTTCTGTATATTCTTTTTTTTTTTCTTCTAATTATGTCACTTTGACTGGAAAACGTAAAGAATATTTAGAAATTATGTTTGTTCTAAAATTGATGTGTTAAAATATTATTTGATTGATAGGATAAATATAATAATTTTTATAGTAAAACGTGAGATGATTTTGTTTGTATTTGATATAAATATTAATTAGTGTTAAAATTATTTTATTTTTATTATATTAAAAATAATATATATCTCAATTCATTATAATATTTGCATAAATTTCACTTTAATAATATATTCCCGCGATTTTATATCACTAGTGCATATATTAAAACTAGTTATTTTAATTACTTGTTTAGTTTATGAAATTAAACGAATTGTATTATAATCCTTTCTACCTTTATTGTTAAATAACTAGATAAAACAACAGCAGTTATAAAGATTGAGAATTCTCATATTAATAAAATTAATTTAGTAAAATACTTTATTTATTTTTATTATTTTAATTGGTTCTCTTATTAAAAAATAATTATTTCAGTTTGCTAATTAAATTTATGAAATTAATAGAAGTTTCTTATTTTTTTTCAAAATTGCCCGTCATCTAACGACTACTATAAAGTATTAGTTGTCAAATTTAAATTTTTTAAATATAATTAATAAAATTAATTCAGTAAAATAAATCTTTGATAAATAACTTTTTAAGAAAAATATCACATCAATATAAGTCAAGTAAAAGAAAACATAAAGAAAGTACATATATTTTTAATTAAAATTTTCTTTAAAATATTATATCAATAGGGATCAAATAATATAAAATCAAAAGCATAACATTTTGTTGATAACATTAACGAAAGAATACAAATATCATTGATTGAAAAGATAAAATAGAAAGAAGAGAGGGATACAAATGAATGGAGGCTAATAGTAGAATGGGAAGCCTTAAACCCTAAAATAATACAAAGAACATTTATATAGGCTAGACTAAACTAAATAAGGAAAAGTTAAATAAGGAAAAGACTATACTAAGGCATAATAACCATATATAGGCTAGACTAAACTAAATAAGAAAAAGCTAAATAAGGAAAAGACTATATTAAGGTATAATAACTATTTTAACACCGACCACGCCTTGCTGGTATCTAATTAAAAAAAGAAAAAATATATTATATTTTTTTATATTTTATATAAATATAATTATCTTTTTTCTTTTAGAAGAACCGACCACACGTGGTTGATATTTGCTTTAAAAAAATATAAAAAATATTTATAAATATTATCGACCATGCGTGATTGGTATCTAATTAAAAAAAGAGAAAATATGTTATTTTTTATATTTATATTTAATATAAATATAGTTATATTTTTCTAAAAGAACCGACCACAGGTGATCGGTATTTGATTTAACAAAATTATAAAAAATATTTATAACTATTACCGACCACGATCGTTAACTGATCACAAAAAATATAAAATATATAATGTTGAACACTATATTACCGACTCTCTGTTGCCGGTTTAGATTGAGTATTTTTTATTTAGTTTATTAGCATAGCAATATTGCATTGTACTCTAGGTTCTTATATTGTACTTTTATTTCTATCTTAAAATTCTTTAACTCTACCCATACAATATTTATAAATATTACAAACCACGATCATTAACTGATTATAAAAATATAAAATATATAATGTTGAACACTATATTACCGACTCTATATTGCCGGTTTATATTGAGTATTTTTTATTTAGTTTATTAGCATAGCAATATTGCATTGTACTTTAGGTTTCTTATATTTTACTTTTATTTCTATCTTAAATTGCTTTCATTTTACCCATACAATTTCATGTTTTTAGTAGCATAAACAAATATATTTTTTATTATTTTAAAAATAAATTAGAATTAACGAACATCAATAATGGTCCGTCTTAACGTTAGTATATGTGATCTCGTGTAGTATGTATAAGAAAAAAACAAATGTTTGTGTGTGTATATTTAACATCTATCATGATTATGTTGTACGTATATTTATATTAGAAGGGAATATATATAGTATATACGACTACATCCTTAGCTTCTTTGTTGATATGAAGGGAAACGAGAAATTCTCAAGCAAAAGAGTGTTTGATTTCTAAATCGAACGTGAAAGTAGTTTTCATACCCGATTAATTCTTCAATCAATTGGCCTGGAATAATACCTACAACTTCTCTCAATTCAACTAGGTCATTACGAGTAGGATTGGACTATATGATGTTTAATTGTCCTACAAATAAAGAGAGTTCTAATAGAGATACATGTTTTCCATTGATCAACAACCAACATTAAATGTATATATAATAACTGTAGGAATATATATATATATATATATATATATATATATGTAGTAGATAAAGGATCGGAATCAATAATTTAGTATAAATATAATTATCTTTTTTTTTATGTTCTTGTATTATGTTCTTTTTAATCTGTTTCGTGTTGAGCTGAAAGTCTTACGGAAACAACCTATCTACTTCACATTTGAAGTAGTGGTATGGACTGCATACGCTTTACCATTTGCAGACCCTACTTTATAAAAATATAGTGATTTGTTGTTGTTGATATTACAATATAAAGATATATAAAGTTTGGAATAATCATATCTACTAATAAAATGTCCGCTTTCAACATTTGTCTCATGTAAAATTTTCTTTTAGGTAATTAATTCAACAATGTTGAATAAAATTATATATATATATATATATACATATATGTTCAAAATTATTTACAACAAAGACTTTATTAGTCAATTTAAGATTTGTTAGATAATATTGGTCTATTATTAATAAAATTAAATTAATATGCTTATAGTTTTTGAATTTCAAAGGCATTATTAAAAAAATTATTTATCAAAAAATTCTTTTGATGAAAAAAATTATTTTTATAAAATCGAGCCCAAGTAATCGGTTTTAAAAAAAAAAAAAATATATGTTTTAAAGAAAATTGACCACAAGTGATCGGCTTTGATATTTTTCCAAATAACAGGGGTAAAACATTTCTCTTAACTTTGTTTTTTCAAATAACCCTAGGCCACACCTTTCTCTCTTTTCTCACCTCTCTTTTTCTCTTCAATCTATCTGCACGTTATTCACACCTTAGCACTTGATTTCTTGATGTACTTTTAATTTCATCATCACCCAAGCGAGTGGAGGCACTTGGTGAAGTATATTTCTTAAAAGTTTGTATACTTTTGTTTCTCAAAGAACTCTAACGGTGTATATCTCTTAAATCTTTGCCATGAGTTTTTGATTTTTAGTGTTTCAAATAGATTATAATGATTTGAGTGCACTTGCATTGAATCTTTGTTGTCGGGTTTTGAACGGAGGTAAGGGTGTTTCGGAGGTAATCAGGTGGGTCTGTGGATGTGGGTCGTGCTGTTATGGGTCTTGGTTGGGGTTCAAAGGTTTTGATGGAGCTCGGGCGTGGGACTTTTTTGAGGTTGTTGACCGAAAATGGTGGGATTCCACCGGAACAATGGTGCAGCGGGTGGTGGTGAGATAGGTTCTGTTTGATGTTTGATTTTATGGGTCTGTGAGGTTGCTATTTGGATGTGGCTGTTTAACGAGGTGGCCGGTGGGTTGGGTTGCTTTCGTTAGTTTGTTGGCTCATTGATGAGGGAGAAATTGTGAGAAATAATGATTTAACAGCCATACTACAACATTCTATATGTTGTTAATTTGAAATTAGTTAAGATATATACCCGCCTTCTGTAATGCAATTTGGTTGTACCCTTAGGTTAAATTATGAACTAGAAACTTGACAATGACTTTGGCAAACCCATTGTGGCGTATTTTTGTCGTACTAAATTCCATCCTATACATATGAAGTATTTGACATCACTTCTTTATTAAGAAGAAAAGATATGTCGAAATTTCTAGCTTAGTAGTGCTTACTATAATGTGGAATGATTCATAATTTTTAAATATATTCATATGTTACACAGTTACAGAACCAACTCTATATGGTTAATTGTGAAGGTTTTGGGACCTCAAAAATTCAATTCTAGTTCCTGCTACTAAACAGTAATTTCTCCATTAATATACATTATTACAATTTTGGTGAGCTGGTTATTGATTATGTGGTGTGAAAGGGACATGCGATGCCGCCACTAGGTTTAGTCTATAGATTATGTGGTGTGGGAGTGAAATGCGACGCCTTCAGTAGGTTTTGTTGAATTATCATATTTTATATTTTCGTATATGGTTGTTTAACACTCGATATAGTTCATATAGTTGTTGATTATTTGGTGTGAGAGGGACATACAATATCTCCGCTAGGTTCAGTCTATTGCTTATGTAGTGTGGGAGGGACATGCAACCCCTCCATTAGGTTAAGTTTTAGTATTGTATTTTTCCTTGATTAATGATGATTATTCACATGCTTGTTGTGTGTTTAATGAGTTGTGTGACTTATAACTTGAAATTGTGACTTGAAATGGTTAACTAGTAAACTTGAACTAATGAACCAGAACTTGAAATTGTTAAGTAGTAATTTGAACTTTTTAAGTAGCTACCTGAAATTTTAAGTTAAGAGTGGTTAAGTAGTAAATTGAACTAACGAATTAGTAACTTGGAATTGTTAAGTAGTAACTTGAAATTATGACTTGAAAATCTTAAGTAGTAACTTAATCTAGTGAGTTGAAATTATGACTTGAAAATCTTAAGTAGTAACTTAATCTAGTGAGTTGAAATTGTTAAGTAGAAATTTGAACTTGTTAGTTAGAGTGGTTAATTAGTAACTTGAACGAACGAACTAGTAACCTAAATTGTTTAAGTAGTAAATTGAATAAGTGAAATAGTAACTCTAAATTAAGACTTGAAAATGTTAAGCATTAACTTAAACTAGTTAAATTGTCAGGTATCAATTTAAACTAACAACTTAAAATTGTTAAGTAGCAACTTGAAATTATGAACTTGTTAATAATATTGTTGTTTTTGTAGATGGAACTAATCATAATTGGATGTTTGAAAGAAAATTTGGGGATGCTGTCACTCAATTTATCAACCATGCCAAGATACTTGATGATTATTTAGAATTAAAAGTTATTCGGATTCCTTGTGAAATATGCAAGTGTACGGTCTATGAAACAATAGAGATTGTTAGAGATCATCTTTATATAAAGGTTTTTGGGCAGAATATAGAGTTTTGTAAAGTCATGGTGATGTTGAGAGGAACGATAGGTCTAATAACTTCGTTCTTAACAAAGTAGTCTGTCTAATGTCCAAGATTATAGGATGATAGAAATCGTGCATGATTCTTTTGGGTTGCATTCCAATTCTGAATTTTGTATAAATGTAGATGAAGCCCCAAAGAAGTGCGTGATGCCAGCCATCTGTTATTTGAAGGGAGTTAGCACCCTAAATTGTGTATTGCAATTAATTTGTTAACTATCATATTTGATTCTAGTGCTATTCAAGGTGTGATGAACCATATGATAGACTTTTATAATGAATTACTTGACCCTGCCTATGAGCTTCCTGATTTTTATTATAAGGACAAAAGAATGGTGTATAAGTTAGGAGTCTCCTCGATAAAAATTGGCTTTGGGGAAAATGGCTGCATGTTATACTTTGAGGAGGATGCCTATCTCAATCTTTGTAAGTTTTATAGCCGCATTCACTATAAGCGTGTGTGTAGAGGAAGGAAACTTGCTATTAAGATGATGCATTATTTACCTCTTATATCAAGGTTGAAGAGGTTGTATGCATCAAATAGCACCACTCCGCATATGATATGGCACCATGAAAATCGAAGACTACCTGGTCTTATGTGTCATCCATCCGATTGCATGGCTTATCAGCATTTTGATAGAACTTATCCAGATTTTATAGTTGAATAACAAAATGTTAGGTTGGGTTTGCATGCGGATGGTTTCACACCTTTTTCTATTAGGGATGCACCATATTCATGATGGTTGGTGCTTATTTCACTGTATAATATTAAGCCTAAAATGTTAATGAATAGTCCATGTATATTTTATGAGTTGTGTTATACCTGGACCGCATAACATAAAAGGTAAAATTAACGTGTACTTGCAACCCTTAATTGATGAGTCGAGATTGTTATGGTCTGTGGGGGTTCAAACCTGGAATATTTCACTAAAATAAAATTTCAATCAGCGTGCTATTTTAATGTGCATTGTTAACGATTTTCCTTCTTATGGAATGTTGTTTGGGTGAATGACCGTTGGAAAGTTAGCTTGTGCCTACTGCATGGAAAACAGTAACTCCTTCACATTAAAACATGATCGAAAATTTCATGTTTTGATTGTCACCGTCGATTCTTGCCACCCAATCATGAGTTTAGGAGAATGCAACATGCATTTAGATAGAATAAAATCGAATGGGATGGTCCACCTCCAATATTAAATAGTCATGATATTTGGGAGAGGGTTCAAAATTTTCCAAAGTCTATCGAGGAACAACTATACAACTTTGATGGGTATGATGATGAGCCTCCTCTAGAGCCATTATCTATTTTCAATTAGCCAAGCGTTTGTGCCAAAAGGTCAAAGTTTCACATACTTATTGAGATGGAGCAAAATGCTGCAACTTTACATGTCTTGTTGGATTTCCTAGAAGTTCTCCCTTTTTTAGAGTAAGGCTATTGAATATTTATAAATATAATTGAATTACAAACATAGTAAGGAAACTAACTGTATTTTCAATGTGAAATTTTAGCATATTTGCGAGTGAGTTTGGCCAAAGTTAACTTTATGAGTCTTTTGCGATATGGTATTTTGATTGGGTAAGTGTTACAATAAAAACACATAATAAAGCTAATAAAACTAATATTTTCAACATTCTTTCTTATAACATGGTATTTATTTTACTAACCATATATATAGATGTCCAATTCAGAAAATTCGGCCACATGCAAGCAGTTCTTGAAGGATATTTCTTTGGGACCGGTTGAAATTCATTCAATTTCCTAACGGGTCATTACATTTGTTTTCTTAGATAAAGGCAATTACGGAAAAAAGTTTCTAAGACTTCTCCTCTAAGAGGCAGTTAAAACCAAATAGATCTAGTTAGATGAGATTGAAATACAAGAACATCAAAAACAAAAAATGAAAGACAAAGAAGCAGCACAACTCTAAAATAGAAGAAACTATCCGTCAATTTGGTAGAGCATCTGCTCAGACTAGATACCTCTACCTTAAATATTTGCCATTCCATAAAGAACTAGAAAACGCAACTTTTCTCAAGAATAAATACATGGTCAATCAATAAGACCACAATTATAGAATAATTTATAGATGTGCATATAACTATAATTGGACTAAATTCTATAAAGCTTCTTCAGCTTTTGTCTTAAAAAAGTAAATAGAGATTTAACTTGCTAGTTCGTAAAAGTTATCCCTTCAATAAGTTCTTCTTACATGAGTAAACCCTTCAGTTTAAGAAAGGGGAGAAGGGGTTAAAGAAGATATTTCTCCTAGTGAGTCTAACTTCAATGATATTATGCTCCTTAAGCTCTCTTGTGCCTATTGTTGTTCGATCATACAACTTTCATTGGAAAAGGATAATTCTTTTCATTAGCCAACCAACATATCCATGTTAAGAATATTTTGGAGAATACCAAAGTAAATCTTCACTTTTAACCCAACCACCACTATTGTTTGTTTTCCTATGTTTTGAGCATTCCTCTTTCAAAAGTTGAAAAACACCACATAGGATTCCAAGTCGTTCTCGACGACTATTGCCTTAGTGGTGCCCCGTGTATCCTGTATGAGGGATGGTGGGAACTTTTGGGCATCTACTGGTTTGAGTCTTGTTTTTCTCATAGGCCTTGAGATTAGGTTTCCCCCGAGGCATTCCTTAGCCCTTGGGTTTCCTGTTTCCTTTCTATTTCCATTTTTTTCCTTTCCTTCTGTGTCTTTTTTACCTTCTGAAGTTGGGAGTTTGAGGGTGGAAAAGTGTTGTGGTTCAGGTTGGTAGTTGCTAGCAGTTTAGTGGTGGATCGTGTGGGTGATTTCCTTTGATGTTCCTACAAGGGTTTGTTTAGGTTTCGTGGTTTCCAATCAGTGTTTATGGATGGTCAGTGTGGTTTTGCTTCAACCTCTTGTTGCAATTTGGTTATGGGGTGTGTTTGAATGAGGTTGGTCTTTTTGAGGGTGTATTGGCTGGGAGTTTAGCTAGTGGCCTTGTTGGGGAACACGCATTGTCTGTTGATTGCATTGCTTGGGTTATGGAAAGGGGGTATGAGAGCATAATACGCCCTAAGTTGCTAGAGTCTTTAGGTACTATTCTTCTTTGACTTTCAGGACAAAAGTCCTGTATAGTGGTGGGTGTTGCAATGACTCGTTTAGTCATTTTCTTGATTTTTGCCTTTTTAAGTGTTTAGAGCCATCTGGTAGTTGCCCTAAGTCATTCATGAATTGCTCGAACCGGTAGTTCGGTGCCCTAGTAGCTTGTTTTTCTATTATCTCAGTTTCCCTCTTTTGAAGTTTAGTTTTGAAATTGTGGAACTCGAGACTGAATTGTAGTAAATATGCTTGGAATTAAATTTTGACAGTTTCATTAACTCTAAATTTTCGACTTTGTTATAGGTGGACCTTGATTTTGTGTCCCGGGGTTTTCATTATGAGTTTGAGATGTTTTGTGAAATTTCAATTAAGTTAAAGCTCATTTTAGAGCCGGGTGCTCTTTTTGTTATCGGAGCATCGGGCCGGAATTCCTATGATTCCATCATCTATGGAATGTTGATTTTTAAGTAGTAGGGCTTTTAGTTTGCTTCCCGAGGTGTCCAGGCTCGTTTGTGGATCGTTTGCAAAAGTTAGGAAATCTCATTTTTTGAGTTGGTTTGAGTTTGGAGTCTTTTTCATGCAAACGACCTCCGATGACTGTTTTGATGATTTTGTTTGGTCTAAAATGTCGTTTCCATGTTGTATACATATTTGGTTTGTTTAAATCCATGCCTGATTCCATTTTGAACACCCTTTGGGAGTTTTGGAATATTGTAGAAAAACAACAGGTTGTTGTCATATTGAAGGCACATTTTGTTCTACGCAATTGCGTGGCTTTGGGTTAGGATCGCGTAGGCATGGGGTGTTGTTCAGTGTGATTGCGGAGCTTGGGAATGCGATCGTGTAGCTTGGGTTGTTCCTTCTCAGCGCGATCGCGGAGCTTTTACATGCGATCGCGTACCTCTTCCTAATCTTTTAATTGCGATTGCAATGCATGCTTATGCAATTGCGATGCATGCTTATGCAATTGCGATGAGTCAACCTGATCCATGATGCAATCGCTAGCCTTTTTGACGTGATTGCGATGAAGAGCATCTGAACCTATATAAACCAGTTTCCAGTTTTTTTATTCCATTTCTCCTCATTTTGTTCTACATTGTTGAGAGCTTTTAGAGACATTTGGGGTGCTGGGAGTTGGGGAAGTCGCTAGGGGTTTGCGTGGGAGGTAGTTGTCCTCGTTGGGAAAGTTTCCTATGGGTAATTTTTTTTATTGTTTGCCCTTTTTAGTGTTTTTATTAATATCTTGATTTCCTTATTTTGTAAATGATTTCCCTTTGATTCCTTGTCATTTTGACCTCATTTTTGTACCACGCGCTTGTCGTTTTGTGCTCTACTTGATGGTACCCTTGGTATATTTTTCTGGATTGTGGGCCCTAGGGGCCCCTTTTTAATCTCGGTTCTAACCCAGATTGTGTTTTGCAATATGGGCATCATTCTTCTAGTTTTGACCCCTGTATCCTTAATTTGATAGTTTTGAGCCATGTCGGTGATTTTGGAGTTGTTCGGGCTGCATGCATGACTTGCGGGAGCTTTTCGCAGACGTCCAGGTAGGCTAGGTTTCCTTTTCTTAGATTGGGTTTCTTTCTGAATTCTAGTTTCTTCCAGCCTGTCGATGGACTGCATTAGTAGTTTACTTGACCTTTCTTCTATTTATTTGCACTTATTTACCTTTAGGGGCCCATGCGGGGGCTCGTTGTTAGATGTAGGCTGCATTTTACGTGCCTGATTTGCCGGGAGTGACAAGGTTGTTGTGTTACTGATATGGGGATATTTGGTAGTTACTCGGGCGAGTTATGTGCTTATCTGGTGGCTTTTGGCCATTTTAGACTTCTAGTACATTTCTTATTTGCTTTACTTGAACCCCATCATGTATTTTCCATCATGGGGTTTGGTGATTTGAGCACGGGCGTGTTTTGGGGGATATGTTAGCTTTATATTTTCAAGATAACTAATTTACACTGGAAGTTTTCTCAGCTTAATAACTAATGTAATAGAGACTTCTTTATACTTTTATATATGCCACGACCACCTTGTGTATGGCATTATTTTTAGATATAAAGGGAAAAAGGAGTTTTCAATTGTCACGAACACGTATGTGGTTAGTTAGATTGGAACTTTTGTGGCGGAGTCCTCTAATATTTGAACTTTTTGGATGGAGTCCCCTGGTATGTAACAATTATGGGTATTGATGGTGTATTCTCCCTGCACTCGAGTTTGAGGCGCGTTCCTCCAAGGAGCAGACCTGAGATTGACACTTTTGGGGCGGAGTCCCCAGGTATGGCACAGTTATGGGTATTAATAGGGTATTCTCCCTGAACTTAAGTTGGAAGCGCGGTCCTCCGAGGCGCAGACCCCAAGATTGACACTTTTGGGGTGGAGTCCCTCGGTATTGGCACTTTTGGGGCGGAGTCCCTTGGTATTGGCACTTTTTGGGCGGGGTCCCCCTGTATGATATGGCATAATTCAGATTTACTTTCCAGCACCCCCATACATTCATTCTTACCTGCTTGTGCTCGTTGTGCTTAAGGAGGAAGTCATGTGGAGTTTTTTGTGCTAGATGTATCCACTTGTGGGATGAGACATCTTTGGATTTTGTTTGTTTACTGCTTTCCTCTTTTTTTATATTCCTTCTTGCCCTTATTCTTACCCGTTCTATTTATTGGTTGAATTGAGATGGATACCAGGTACATTTTCGTGGGCTGGTGCCTTTTGTTAGTTATTCTTAGTTGATCTTCCGTATTGTTTTGCTTTATCTTCTTGAACTATTTTTTACTTGCTTTTTTTTACCTGATTTATTTACTTGTTGTTCTTACTTGTATTTGATTTGAGCCTGGTAGGTCGATGATGCCTACTGGGTACCTTGTGTTTTGGTACTCATGCTCCATTTTGTATTATTATCGTGGTGCAGATACTAGCGCGGGCTTTCACAGGAGATGTGATCATGCTAGTTAGAAGAGCATGTGATTTTGGAGATCATGGTAAGCTCCAGCGTTCGGGCTGTGCCTGTTCTCTTGCTATGTTGGGGTTTTTGTCTTATCTTGTTCAGGGCAGACCAGTCTTGTATTTACCTCCTGTTGGAGCAGTTGTATATATTATCTTTTAGATAGTATGATGTAGTTAACTCCATTTTGTCACTAGTCTTGGGAGGTGTTGCATATTTTGTTGTTGTATATATTTCCTTCTTTCTACCTTGTATTGTTGTATTATTGTTGGTTATTTGTTATCGGCCCATTGCATGTCGCTCCTGCTCGAGGGGTTAGGGCTTGTCTACTGGAGACAATCATCATGATATTAGTTTTGGGTTGTGACAGAAAATCAAGAGTAGGTTTCACCTTTAATAAAAAATCTAAGCACAGCATAAATCTATGCAAAAAATCATACTTCAAGTAAATACATAGATATGAAAACAAACAACCAACTTATATGTACCACAAAAAATCAGGATTGTCATCTTGAAAAAGAAAGCATTCAGCTTATCAAAAGAGAAAATATAACTTTAAGAAACCAACTCAACCATATCTAGAAGTTGAAGATAAGAAATTTGAGGTTAACTTCACTTAAATAAAAGATGGCATTCACACTTTTTCCAAAAAGGTAATTTATATGGATCACATAGTGATAAGCACTAGAGAATTTACATGCTGAAAAAGATAAATCGACATATATTCATTTTGTAATGAAGGATTATCACTAGAAATTAGCAATAAAGGGGGAGAAACTAAAAGAGATGATAAACTATATAAAGAACCAGGTTCTCACTCTAGAACATTAAAATTGAGTTCTACAAATTAAGAAAAACAATAGAATACCAACATATGCTGAAAGTTAAAATAACTTCTAATAGATACAAGATATTAATTTTCCATTCCTTACAATATATTAATTTGTAGAATATACTGTTGTTTTCACAAATTTTATTATCTTAAACTATAATGTATATGGATCGTCAGAACAAAAGTAAGGGAAAAATAGTCACCACAAAAAATACACGCCTCCACCTTATAGACGGCTGACAGACATACATATATGTAAGCCCCAACCTGATTTCTTACTATCTAGACCTTCATTTTTACATAGTGGGTCATCACATGAGTCATATCCTACTCCTACACATATGGGTCCACTAGATGATTGTACCCAGATCCGCTCTGTAACCGTCATAGTCCTTACTTCTGGATATATAAGCTTTTCGACCAAATATCTATACCTATCTGGATTTTCAAAAAATAGGCCATCATCCTTACTGAATTTCAAAGTCAGATCCATAGGAGTATCCACATTTCTCCCAATAATCCAGTTAGCTCTAAAAAGTCTGTAACATACATCCTTTGATAAAGTGATATTCCCCCTTTGATCTTGCTACTTCAATACCCAAAAAGTATCAAAGCTTTCAAAGATCCTTGGTAAAAAAAGTTTTTACTAAAATACTATTTCAGGTTAACAATTCCTGTAACATAGATATGAGGTTCAGCAATTTCAAACTCAAATAGATGTGCTCTTTCAGGGTAGAGGTATTATTCCTCCATGTCATAGTGATAGAGGTCATCGTAATCAACGACTCTAACCACCACCTGATGAATATTCTACGGAGGAAGAGGAGGAGTTGGGGGAGGAGGATGAGAAGGTTCCTCCTTCAATGCATATTTGTATATTTGAAAATTAGTTTAGTATAATTTACTGTGCTAATTTGTATATTGATAATGTGTTGGAAGCTCTTTGAGATGATTTTATATTCACTACTCGAAAAGTCTCATTTACATGGAAATTTTCCGGCGGATTATAATAAAAAAATCATAGGAAACACCATTTTCTTGCCACCGAAAAATCCACATGTAATAACCTTGTGGTTAACTTTTACCTGCGGAATTATCAATCCTCAGGTACGTTATTTGGGGATTCATATCCGAAGGAACGATTGTATGAGAATTATTTTTCTGTATGTACATTATGGGGATATTTCGGCATGAAATGTCCAAATTTTCCAAGAATTTTCATTAATTTTTTTGAAAACTGATGGAATTTCCCTAGGAAATTAACGAGTAAAGTTTCATCAGTAAATTCCTTTGAAAATTCCCAAAATATGCACAAGAGATTTTTGTCAAAAAATTTGTGAAAAAGGAAAATTTCCTTCAATTTTATGGGATAATGTCGCAGGAAAATTTCTACTAATATTCCCAAGTAAAACCACAATTATATTGATATATGAATTTATAAATTTAATTTTTTTAAAGATATTTTCCCTTGAAAATTCACAAGTAAGTTTTTGCATTTTTAATTCATTTTTATTTAATTTTAAATTATAATTGGTATAGTTAGAATATAATTTAATATACCTATAATAGTCAACACAACATTTTCAACAAAAAATTTGACAAAAAATTAAAGAAATTATGTCATAAATAAAATTCAAAAATTAATAGATAATAATATTTGATTGCTAACTAAAGATAAAGAAATTCTCAACAATAAATCCTAAATACTATAATAAACTACATATTGTTTTTTCCCCAGCAATACTCATCTTCATCAAAATTATCTGGATCATTATTTTCATCACTTTGAGAACTTTGACTGTCTTTTGAAGATGATGGTTGTGCAATTGAAGGTAATGGATAATGCAAATGTTTCAGTAGTGCATCTAACTTCTTATTTGTGCCACCCTACTCCTTTCTCATATTTTTTTTGATGCCTCATATCTTTATTCCGATGACACTCTTCTTGCAATTGGGTGTATAATTCAGCGTTGGACTCATGAACTTGGGGTCCTAATCATTTCATTAACATCTTCCGGTATGGAAGATGTTGATTGCATAGGTACTCTTACAGATCTACCCAAAGATCCAAGACCTATAACTCTTTCCTTTTTTCTTTCCACCAACTAACATTGTCTAAATATCCATTTCACTTACTTGAGATTGGTGACGAGCTAAATTAGTTTCTCCATCAACTGATGCACTTTGAGAAACTAGTAATTCTTTCTTCTTTTGTGTAAAATTATTCTGCATAAAAATATTAAAATAAATATTATATTCAGTAGTCAAGCTCAATTATTTAACAACTTAATATGATCAGTTTTCAAGATTGCAGAGAAATTGGAAAGTACTTTTTGAACAGAAACTCAAAGATAATGCATTAGGAATGTAGATATACAACAGAACTCATATGTTTCCCTTAACTTCACATACTACAAAAACAAACTGCATCAAAGCATTAAACAGAAAACAAATGAACATTCTAAGTAGCTATTTTACACACTTTATCCTTGATAATCATATTGCATAAATAGTTAAGAGGGAATATTAAAATATCAAACCAAGTTCACTATATTCTATCACCTTCAGTATTTACTAAAAGAAAGCCTTAGGTTTTAGACATCTTGAGTTACTATTAAGGTCAAACCTCAGTGTCATGACCTGAAAATAAGTTGTAACGGTGCATACACCCTACCTATAGACAAGCCTCATCTTTGGCATGGAGCATTAAGCGGTGGGCTAGTACCAAGAACTAAATAAAAAAAGGGGAAGGGAGATGCAAAGAAGAAAAAAAAGCATGAAACATACATAACATAGAATTTCCTTAGAACCTGGTATCATGGCTGTCAAGCATCTATATACAGAATAGTACAGAATACAACCCACAACAAGGAAAAAACTATAAAATAGCTATACAAATTTAAACTAGACCAAATGTGAAGACAAAAGGAAGACCATCCTGTATGAATGCCGATTGCTCAGTGTGGCTCCTGAAATAGCACCAAACTAGCTCGCATGATTGTTCCTGCTCTGCTGACTCTTACCAGGATCAACATCACAAAAATATGCAGGCGTATAGCGTGAGTACCAAAAATAATGGGTATCCAGTAGGCATCATAGGCCAATCAAGAAAAAGTAAAGATAAGCAAGGTAAAAAGCTATCATAAAAAAATAGGGCAATAGCACGCAATGAAAAAAAATAGAAAAGGAGATGACTACAATAATAACTACTAAGTATGGTAAACGATCATCCATCACTGTGTCTGAATGCAACGGCCTAAGTCACAGATGAACCATGAACAACATGACACATACCTAGAGCTCTAACATTATCGGCAAAAGGAAAGATCAGTAAGTGAATATAAAACTAATAATGCGTTAATCTAACAACAAATACAACAGGTGTATTAACCGAATCTATAAGAGACAAAAAAGAGTAAATAAAGTCTACAAGAAACCAAACCAGAATGGTATCCCATACTATCGGTAGGTACAATTTGGAAACCTATTAACCCAACAAGTTCTCCCTTTGTAAGTCCTAAAAGTACAAATCAATGTATAAAGATATAATGTAAATGGGTGTTGAAAAGTAAATAGTGTCTGCATATACCCTCCCTAGAACATGATTTTCCCTGAACAGACCCACCGAAGACTTACCGTATACTCACCCCTTCTACCATAATATACCCCTGAACAGGCTGTAGATCATAGCTAGTAGTACCTTAGTCATAGCCGACAAGTGTCATGGGGTCCATAGAGGGATCTAATCCCAAGTACAAAATCCTCGTAGAAGGGAAAACTAGTTGTATAGTCATCGAGGAAGAAATGCCAAAGCCCGGTTTTAGCCCTTATACATATCTTAGTGGAAACTAATGTTCTAGAGCAATAGTCAAAACATAACACAGTAACTATAGGCAATACCCAGAAATTAGAGTGATAGTGAGAAAATAGATGAGGTAGTGTGAGAAAATAGCTTCATATTTCATCACAGTTGTGGATACATATAATGCAGATATGGGAAAACCAGTTTATGATTATTATACTGTCAAATCCATGTTACCTTCTAAAAATATTAATGCATGCTTGACAACTATGACATCAGGTTCTCGAGAATTTACTTTCTAATATGTAGTTTTGATTCCTCTTAATCTTCTTCTATTCTTCTCTTCCTTTTTCTTTTGATACTTGGTAATAGAACATCGTATAATAGTAATCTCTTGGTTTGCTTTATATGTGGAAGAATCGAACATGGGGCCATAAATTGTCCCCTTCCTGGGGATCTTCTATCACAGTAGCTTAGAATGAGTAGGAGTTTAGATTAGGGTTGTTTGGTTTTTCCTTTAAGTTCTTAGAGTGTTTCCTGTGATACCTGATCTATAAGTGAAAGGTATGATAGATAGAGATTTCATTTGTAGTTCTAGCCGGGTCACTCTAGTTTGCTTGTATAGACCTTTTCTTAGTCAGCCGATAGAGGCTCAAGTAGTCAGAATAGAATACCCGTCAAGGGTGTATTTTAGGTTTGCAGGGCCATGGTGGATAGAGAAGTTCAGTTTGTGGTCCCAATCAGAGTAGGATTCGAGGTTATTATCAGTATGGAGGAGTTAGTTATTGGGCTAGAGAGTGCCCCGGTTATGGATATCTTAGTCTAGTAGGTCAGTAGAGTCTTCCAATGGTTTTCTATCCTTCATCTTATGATATGGTGCAGGATGTTTTGGTGATCTACCTTACGACTCTATTTATGACACCATTTTTTCTATTCCCTACTTAGACGTCTTATGTTTACTTAGAGTGACACTGATTTATTTCTTGAGTTGATTTACTCTTGATTGATGATGTTTATTAGATTATTTTAGGCCTTGTATTTAGTCCTTAGTTTTTTGTGGCCTACTTTTATATGGTTCTTAAGTGGCACTTGGGTTTTTGGCTCCTGTTGGATGAGTTGAGTTTTGTCTTTTAGCCTAGGGAGTGCCTATGATTCTTTATTTTGTTATGGTTCTATGACTCATAGGTTGAGTTCTTTTTGTTTAAAAGGGACTTATGGTATATTATCTAAGGTTTGAGCACCTCTTCTTGTCCTACCCTGAGTGGTTGATATTTCTTAAAGGATCCTTTTGGTTCCCCGTGTGTGCGAAAGAAAATTTTTGGTGGTGGATCCTAGTGATGGATTAGAGTTGCTTTTCTAGTTAGCTTATAAATGTTTGAGATAGTTGAGTTAGGCCTTACGTTGATACCGGGGGAAAGGCTACATCTAGTACCGAACTGATGATTTGGACGACATGCCCAGTTGAGTTAGGCCTTATGTTGATAGGTTGCCATAGTGAATTTTTCTGGTATGAGAGGTTACCATGTTCCCCCTAGATACTGCATAGTTAAATTGCCTAGGGGTGACTAGTGTATCTCAGTAGGGTAATAGGGGTTTTTATTCCCTTTCTTATTAAGGTCTGCTTTACATTCAGGTTAGGCAGTTATTCCCTCAGTGTGCTTCTTATCCTTATGTGTTTGATGCATTCTTCATTCTTTCGGGAAGATACGCTGTTATCCTATTCTGGCAACCTTTTTACTTTGAGCTATTCAGTAGCTTTAGTTTGTGACCGTGTTATCCATTAATTCTATTGGTCAGTTCTTGAGAAATAGAATAGGTAGGTCTTGTGAGTAGATGGATCAATCCTTCTATTCAACTTTCATGAGTTCTGTATTGGTTTCCAAAGAACTATCTTTATCTTTCACCCATGTCTGGTTTAAATAGGGTTTCAACTTTTTCCTCTTAGGTTTCCTCAATCGTGTTTTCTTATGGTTAGTATCTTCAGTCGCGGGCATCTAGTTATTCTAGTAGGAGGCAGTGCTCCTTTAGTGGTGGATCAAGGTTGTGGTACTCCAGATGATTTCATATGTAAGGTTATATGATGCAATTTTCAGCCCTAGTCTGTTGACGAAACTATGTAGGCTTGGACCTCCTAAATAGATACTGGTTTGGTTTTTGTAAGATTTCTTTCATTGGGACTAGTAACTGGTTTTTATCAGGGTTACAATCATCTTCATAGAGTGGTTCCCATATGGGAGTCAGGAGGCTCTCATATTCTAAGTAGTTAGAATTCACCCTTGTTCTCAGTTTTGTGATGCATTGGCTTTGGGTGTTTGGCTTTTGGTTAGTGTGATGACGTGGTATGTTATTCTATATTATCAGTGAGACGGTGGTAGTTGAGGTTACAGTTGCAACCTGAAGTTATAGACAGTATGTGAGTAGGAAGACATAGTACCTTGGCATGATTTCTTTTAGAGTTTCAGGTGTCATTCCCTCTTAATTACTAGTTGATTCCAGATTAGTGGTTTCATATTTATGATCAAGGTTTGTACAAACATTCTAATTTCAGTCTCTAAGTTATAAGTAGGGTTAGTTTTATAGGTACTGACAACTGCTATTTTTAGTAGCTGGTATTGCTAATTAGTTAGTTGGTATCAGTTGCTCTTGAATTCTTGAGATTGTGATATTATTAGATGATTGTACCTGTTGGGTTTGTAGTCTTTAGATGTCTCCTTGGGGTTAGTTAGGTTCCTGATGGTATTTTATCGATGGATACTTATTTTTGTGGTTTCGGAGTCAGTAACCTTGTTCAGACTATTCTTCGTGAAGCCCATTGCACCAGATACTCTATAGACCTTGGCATAGGGATGATGAGTAGAGAGTTTCTCTATTAGGTATGTCTGGGAGGTTATTTATTTGCACGGGCTTTTAGTTTCTTCATTTTGTATCATTAAGCCCTATTTTTACCATATGACGTATGAGTTGTGCTCTACGTATTGGTCTAAATATTATATTTTTATGCGATACGAGGGAATACCGACCTAGTTTTAGTTTGGATTTATACCCTGCTATTTATATACTAATATGAGTCTTGGTTTAGTCGTCTTGACACATGGGTTATGTTTTTGCTAGCTTTGTGCAATTTCAAGCTTCATACATGATTCTTCAGATATTCTGGCATGCTTCTCGAGGTTATCTTTGGAATCCATTTAGGCTATGACCTATTTCCTTTAGGCTGGGTAATTATTACTTGGTAAATTGCCAGCTCGGTGTTGGGTTACTAGTTTGGAGATCGCTATTATTAATTTTTTAGCCTATGGCCATTCTTGTCGGCCTTGTTGTTGTTATTCATCCCTGGGTCTACGAGGCCTTACCTATGTATTTCACGCTATCTATGGAATATAGTTAAGGTACGAAATGGAATTTTACTAGTGGTTAGATATTAGTAGCTATCCCTAGTTCATGTTGGTAGATTTAAAGCCAATCTAGTAGGCTTATTTTTCTATTTCTTATATTGAATGTTGTGTGTGATTAATATAAGTACATTTCTAGGTTTTAGATAGACGGATATGGATTTGCTAAATAGTTAGTGGCCCTGTACGATGGTGTTGTACCCTAGCCTGGTGCAAGCCTGAGAGTGAGTTATATTGGCCTGACTATGATAGCTTTGTATTTCCCCCTATATAGATGTGTACGTAGCCGCTTATGGGGAGTCCTTTGGGAACCTGTAGTATCTTTGGTGCGATTACTAATGGCTCAGGATCATAGTTATGCTAGGAGGTGTACCTTGTGACTAGGTTTTGATAGCCTTTCTATGGATTCTAATTAGTAGACATAGACCAGTTTAGTCTATTGATTGGTTCTATGTTGTGAGCATGCGTTAATATTTTGAAAAGGTAACATAGATTTGACAGTATTATAATCGAAAACTTATTTTCCTATATCTATATTATATGTATCCACGATTGGGATGTAATATGGAGTTATTTTCTCAAACTACCTATCTATTTTCTCACTATCACTATAATTCTAGGTATTGCCTACATGGCAGCAGTTGGATTTTTACTGTGGTTTGTTTTTCCTATTGGGATGAACTTGAGTTTACCATTGAGATATGTGTACAGACTAAGCCTGGTCTTGGCATTTCTTCCTTGATGACTATGCCACTAGTTGGTCTTTTTAGGAGGATTTTGTACTTGGGATTAGATCCCTCCATGGACTTTTCGACACTGGGCGCTTTACCAGAGGTATTACTACTTGTTATAAGCTACATCCTAGGGGAGGGACATACATAAGTATGAGGGAAAAGTATACGGGAGGGCTTTTATGGGTCCTCTTCTTGCAAAGTCATCTACCAAGGAGGGTGCATACAGGTACTTTTTACTTTTCAACACCCCTTTGCATTGCATCCGTAAGTGTTTGTTTGTACTCCTCAAAATTTACGAGGGGATTACAACTTGGTTTACTTAGTTTCCTGATTATACCTACCGGTAGTATGGGAAAACCAACCAGGTTTGATTATTAGTGACTTTATTTACTCATTTATGTCTCTTATAGATACTGTTCATAAACTTATTGTATTTGTTGCTAGCTTAACCCATTACTGGTTTTATATTCTCATATTAATCTTTCCTTATGTGGATTATGTTGGAGCTCCAGGTACATGTCACATTGTTCATGGTTTGTCTATGACTTAGGCCATTGTGTTCATACACACTGATGGATGATCTATTACCACATAGTAGCTATTGTTATAGTTATGCCCTTTTCTATTTGTTCATTTAGTACTATTGCCCTATTTTCTTGTGATTGCTCTTTATCTTGGTTATGCTTAGTTTTGCCCAGTTGGTCTATGATGCCTACTGGGTACCCATTTTTTTTGTATTCAATCTACAATTCTACATCTTCTTGTGATACAAATCCATTTAGGAGTCAATAGAGAGAGCGCGATCGTGCAAGCTAGTTTAGTGTTGTTTCAAGAGATATAATAAGAAGCCGATATTCATGCTGGCCGATCTACTTTTTATCTTTGAAGCAATTCTAATTGGTGTCGGTATAGATATTTTATAGCTTTTTCCCTGTTATGAGTTGTGTTTTCTATTATTTTGTATATAAATTCTCTACAACCACGATACCAAGTTCTAGGGAAAATTCTCTGTTATGTATGTTTTATTTTATTCTTCTATTTTCTTTTTTGCTCTCCCTTCTTTTTTTCATTTGGTTATTGGTATTGGTCCACCTCTTAATGCTCTGGGACGGGGATTACGCTTGTACACAAGTGGAATATAAACGTCATCATAATTTGATTTTCAAATCTTGAGACTCTGTGAAAAACATGCTTAAAAACTGAGAGCCAGACCACAAAACAACAAATGTGTTTTATATTGAAATCTTATGTAAAAATAAATAAAACAATTTTGAAGAATAAACAAAAGGGCACTAAGTCAATGTCCCTCCAGGTTCAATATATTACTATCACCCTCCATATATCACTAAGAAAACATCACATGAAGCAATACACATGACTTAAGCAAACTAATACTCACAGATAAGAAAGTGACTCACCTAGAGTAAAAATAAACCATACCTTTAGAACATTGATCAAGGAATAAAGATTTTCCAAATTTAGCTCTAAAATAAGATTAAAGAACAACCAGATTAAATAAGTTATTTCAAGACCAATGATAACCATTTGTGACATTCAAAAGATCGATTGAAACATAGGTGAAGCCATAGGGAAACGATAACTGTTATAAAATATGGACCTTATATATATAATCACTATCCACTTTAACCAAATTCAAGTGTACAAATGATCAAAACATATATATTAAATCATGTTGTATAAGAACTAACTAGTGTTTCATAGTATATCGTGTATACAAGTCATGTCTAGTGAGTATTTAGGGTAACGACATGTGTGTTAATTTTATTGAGCTGGCTATGTTAGATGTTGATGTGATTCTGGACATGGACTGGTTGTCCTTCTATCATGCAGTCCTGGATTGTTATGCTAAGGCCATCACCTTATATGTTCCTGGTGTACCCCCTATAGTGTGGTGTGGTCTAACTACCCTTCATTGGTTTAGGTC
>JBDJHY010682909.1:0-15914 GCA_039654485.1 Withania somnifera | reverse complement strand
TATCTGTAATTTCCTATTGGTTATGGATCAATGCTTGAGTTCCAGCATGCAACTGTTTTATTTTTTCAATTGATTATGGTTCAAATCATGAGTTTTAGCAAGGTGAGGATTCTTGCATATCCCATGTTTGCACCTTAGTCTAGAACTTGCCCTGCAGGTTTTTTAAGAGAAATAAAAGTATTGTTTTGATTAGAAGATGATATATGCCTTTGTTGATATGTCTTGTGAATTCTAGCCTATCAGATAATATATTACTAGTTAGCCCCTTTGAGCTTGTAGCATATTCTTTGGTAGCATTATTTTTGCCTTTATCTTTGTTTTGAATGCCAGGTTTTTGCACCCTGCTTCCTTTAGCACTATAGCATAGACTGATTTTTAATTATTGAATCTGAAGAAAGGGATAGTCATGTGTAAAACTGACCTTGGAAGTTGTTGTGGTGAAAAGGCCCTCTTTGAGAGAATGTGATGTGAAAAAAGGATATTGAAGAAAACATTAAAACAAAAATTAATCAAAGTATTCTTGATATGATAAGATAGCTAGAGAATATAGTTGAAGAGAGAGCTAAGAAAATTAAAGTGAAGAAATAATGGGTAACGAAGTTTAAAAGGTAAAAACTGCTTAGGGATATGTAAGTCATCATCGTATAGTTTTCCTACCCGTCCTATAATGCTTGCAGTTGTTTAGTCGTTATTTTCCAGTTGTTATGGTATAATTCATGAGTCCAAACATGTTTATGCTCTGTAGATGTTTTATAGATGTTTTTATGGTTCAACTCATAAGTTCCAGCATCCTTTTTCCTAAATTGGTTTATGGATGTTTTACCCTTTTCCCTATATTTGTTTATATATGTCTTATCCTTACTTCCCGGTTGAATTATATGCAATTCCTTAATCCTAGCATGTTATTGTTTTACGTTATGTTTTCCTACCCCAAATGGATTTTGGGTTTGTTTGATTTGGGGGGCCCTGATACTCATTTGAGACCCTCAGAGTTTTTTCCTGGGTTGCTCCAGATCACCTAATGCCACTGCGCCCCGAAGTCACCTTAACGAAGTTATTTTGGCAAGGTCACCTTAATGAGGTCGTCTTAACGAGGTCATCTTTGCAAGGCCACCATGGTGAAGAAACGCTAGCACCCCAAGGTTGCCTTGATGAGATCATCTTGGCGACGTCACCTTTGCGAATCAATGTCAATGCCCCGAGGTCAGGTTAGCCAGGTCACCTTGGCCAGGCCGCCTTGGTAAAGTAACGTCAGCGCCTTGAGGTCATCTTGGCGACGTCACCTTAGAGAGGCCTCCTTAGCAAAGTAACACTAGCACCCGAGGTCACCTTGACGAGGTCGTCTTAGTGAGGTTACCTCAGCGAGGTTCACATGTACTTCTTAGTTAGACTTCTATAGACTGCTTGCGCCTTTTGTTCTTTCCTTAGAAGGTAAGGTCACCTCGACGAGGTCACCTCGGGGAGGACCACACCAGTAACACCTACCCTAAAGTTAGGGCTTCACCCTTTAATCTCAGCTTGTAGTCCAATCGTTCTCAATCCTTCCTTAAGCTTATTTTGGGACCATAAATCTTAAAGCTGAAGGCTATGCATACTTCAGAGATTTTCGCCAGCGTCCAGGTAGGATAGGTTTATTTTGTGCATTATAAACTAGGTTAATATTATTATGCTTGTGACATAGCTAGTAGTGTGGGATGGTTATTTTGGTTGATCATTATTTCTCTACTGTTCTCTATTATTGGATTCCAGGGGCCCCTAAGAGTGCTTAGAGGGTGAAGGGTTGCATGCTTAGGTGTTGGCCCACAGTGTGAAGGCCACTGAACCTAAAATTTATCTTATCTATTACGGGATGAGTATGGTGAGATGTGCTCTTAGCTGGTGGCCTTTGGCCTATCCTACACTCTATTTATTTCCCATATTCACTGTTATTTATTTTATTACTGCTTCTGAATTTATCCTCTGTATATTTACAGTTTGGACTATTATCGTTTTGGTATTGTAACTAAATGGCTAGGCCCTCATTTGATAGTGGCACTAAATAGATGGGCTGTCGTTCTGATATTTGCACAAAAAGGCTGGGCCCTTATTTTGATACTAGCACTAAAGGGTTGGGCCCTCATTTTTATATTGGCACTAAAGGGCTGGGCCCTCATTTTGATATTAGCACTAAAGGGTTGGGCCCTCATTTTTATATCAGCACTAAAGGGCGAGGCCCTCGTTTTGATATTGGCACTAAAGGGCTGGGACCTTATTTTTTTATTTGCTCTGATAGAGGGTGTGTGCCAAGGTGGATACCGTCTACTTTACTTTTCTGCGCCCCTGTGTATTTTCCTTAGTATGGTGTGTACTCACTGGGCTTAAGGGGAGAGTCATAGTGGGTTTTACTATATTTTTTGTGCCTACCAACGGGATGGTATGTTAGGTAGGATATGATATGCTGGTTGTACTTACCAGTGGTATGGGACGCTGGTAGGTTCTTCGTGTTTAATTTTATTTTACATTTTGTAGTATACTTCTATTCAATCCTTATTCATGGTTCTTGCGCACATGGTATCATGGTTAGTGAGATTTGACTAGGCTGGAGAAAAGGTATGTTTCTTTACCTCGTTACGAGTTACAAAATTTAGACTCTGTAGTTTATATCTATCATGTTTAGATCCTGTGGTTTTATATTAGTACATTTGATATTTTGGACTCCTTCTTATTATTAGTTTCACAACTTTCTTTTTATCTCTGTACTATTACCGACCTGGTTTACTTCATCACTTTATTGCTCCTATATTATTGTTAACCCAGTCGGCCGATGATGTCTACTGGGTACTTTGTTTGTTACTTATGCTGCACTTTTGTACCTTTTTCGTGGTGTGGATAGAGGCAGGGGTTATCAGGTTTGTAATGATCATGCAGAGTCGATCCAGTTGACTACAGAAATTACGGTGAGCTTCGTCATCCGAGTCAATTGTGGTTTCTTTCACCTGGTTTGTTTCTTCGGTACACTTGCATGTACCCTTAAGTGTATCTACACCTGTGGGTGTAACCCTAGTGGTGGATCCGGTATATTGGTCGTGTTAGGTGTCTATTCGAGTTCACAACACATACGTTGATTTAATTGAGCTGGCTATGCTAAACATTAATGTGATTCTGGGCATGGACTGGTTGTCCTCTTATCGTACGATCCTAGATTATTATGCCAAGACCGTGACCTTATATGTGCTTGGTGTACCCCTAGTGGTGTGGGGTGGACCCACTAGTCATTCATCGGTTCAGGTCATCTCTTATTATCATGCCCATAGACTTGTCACTCGGGGATATTATGCTTACTTGGCCCATGGTAGAGATGTCAATGTGAGTCCTTGCCACCTAAGGTTGTGCTGGTTGTTAGTGAGTTTGTGGATGTTTTCCTTGCTGACTTGCCTGGCCTCCTATCCGAGCGAGATATAGATTTTGCTATCGAGTTTGAGCCAGGCACAAGTCTTATTTCCCTCCCTCCCTATCATATGGCCCCGGATGAGCTTTGTGAGTTGAGTGTTAAACTACAGGACTTTCTTGACAGGGGCTTTATCTATCCTAGTATTTCACTATGGGGTGCTCCTGTGCTGTTTAATAAGAAGAAGAACGGTTCCCTGTGGATGTGTATTGATTATTGACAGCTGAACAAGGTGAATATTAAGAATATGTATCCTCTACCTCACATTGATGATTTGTTTGATTAGCTTTAGGGAACCAGAGTGTTTTCTAAGATTGTTCTAAGAACTGGCTACCACCAGTTGAGGGTTCCAGCTGAGGATGTCCCAAAGACTGCTTTTCGGACGAGGTATGGCCATTATGAGTTTTTAGTGATGTCATTTGGGATAACTAATGCCCCTACAACTTTTATGGATTTGATGACTCGGGTGTTTCGGCCTTACCTAGATTCGCTTGTGATTGTCTTCATTAATGATATACTAGATTACTCGCAGAGTCGAGTCGAGCATGAGGGCCACCTAAGGATTGTGTTACAGACTTTGAAGAATTAGAGAATCTATGCTAAGCTCTTAAAGTGTGAGTTTTGGCTGGATTCCATCTCATTTATGGGTTATGCGGTATCGGTTGTCGACATCAGTGTTGATCTGGATAAGGTTACAACAGTTTATGATTGTCCTCAACTGATGTCCTTCACTGAGATTTGTAGCTTCCTGGGGTTATTCAAGTATTATCATCACTTTGTTTAGGGTTTCTCCTCTAATGCATCCCCCTTGACTAGACTGACACGGAAGGATGTACCCTTCCAGTAGTTAGTTGTGTGAGGCCAGCTTTCTAAGGCTGAAGGAGCTGCTAACCACCGCTCTAGTTCTTGTTCTACTTTTTGAGGGCCAACAGTTTATTGTATATTGTGATGCTTTGGGTATCGATCTAGTTGTGTTCTAATGCTGCAGCGCCATGTCATAGTGTATGGCAGCTGAAGGATTACGACCACAACTACCCCACCCATGATTTAGAGTTGGTGGCGATAGTTCTCACGCTTAAGATCTGGAGGCATTATGTATATGGGGCTCACTGGGAGGTATTCACGGATCACCACAGCTTGTAGTATATTCTGATTCAGACGGAGATTAACTTGAGGAAACGGAGGTGGGTTGAGCTCCTAAAGGACTATGACTTGACTATTCTCTACCATCTAGGCAAGGCTAACGTAGTTGCCGATGCCTTGAGCCGGAAGGTGGTAAGTATGGGTAGCCTAGCTACAATACATATTCCTAAAAGACTGTTAGCTCGAGATATGCAGTTCTTGTCCAACATGATGGTGAGATTGGACCTTTTAGGGCCACAGAGAGTTATTGCATGTATTAAGACCAAGTTATCTTTTATTCACCAGATTCAATAGCACTAGTATGAGGACCCACATCTAGTTTAGTTGAGGGAGAGGGTCTTATTGGGTAATTTTGATTTGGACAGCATAGATACAGATGGTGTATTATGGGTTTATGGATTCCTTGTTGTTTTGAGGGTTAGTGACCTAATTTTGACTCTGTTGCGTTAAGGCCCACAACTCCAGGTACTCTATCCATCCAGGTGTTTTGAGGATGTATCGCGACTTGAGGCAGCATTACTAGTGGTGAGGTATGAGGAGGTCTATTGAGTCCTTTATGTCTCGGTGTTTGAACTACCAGCTGGTAAAGATCGAGTACCAGAGGTTGGGTGGCGAGATGCATAGACTCTCTATCCTTGAGTCAAAATAGGAGAGAATTACAATAGACTTTATCATGGCCTTCCTGGTACTTCCAGAGGGTTTGATTACATATGGGTCTTCATGCTCATTTCCTACCGACTCGTTTGAATTGGGGTGAAAAAAGGTTAGCTGAGTTATATGTTCGTGAGATAGTTAGACTATATGGGGTACAAATATCTATCATATTCGATTGAGGCACTATTTTACCTTATATTTAGGAGGCTGATTTAGCGAGAGTTGGGCACAGAGGGTGATTTGAGTACAACTTTCCATCTATAGATAAAAGGGCAGTCCATGAGGACCATATAGGTACTTAAGGATATGTTATGTGCTTGTGTGTTTGATTTTGGAGGTAGGTTGGATAGGCACTTGGCCTTAGAAGAGTTTTCATATAATAAAAACTACCACTCCAGTATCCAGATAGCCCCATTTGAGGCCTTGTATAGCATGCATTGCATACCGCTCATTGGTTGGTCTAGTGATGGCGAGGGTCGACTTCATAGTTCTAATATGCTACGTGATACTATAGATCAGGTCAAACTTATTCAGGATAGACTACGAGCAGCGCAGAGCAGGTAGAAGTCCTACGCAGATCATATGCCTCACCTCCTTGAGTTTGGTGTTAGTGACTTAGTCTTCCTAGATCATATGCCTCACCTCCTTGAGTTTGGTGTTAGTGACTTGGTCTTCCTTAGACTCTCACCTCTGAAAGGTGTTATGAAGTTTTGTAGGCGGGGAAAGCTTAGTCCCCAATTTATTGGGTCCTATGAGATTCTGCAAAGAGTTGGAGAGGTTTCTTATAGGCTTTCCTTGCTACCTGAGTTAGCTGTCATCCATCTATTTTTTCATGTATTAATGCTCCACCACTACGTACCGGACCCATCTCATGTCATTCATCGAGATGATGTGTATATCGATAATACCCTGACCTATATTGAGGATCTTGAGGCTATTATAGACAGAGATGTGAGGCAGCTCAGGTCCAGGAAGATTCCGACAATGAAGGTTCATTGGGCACATTGACCAGTTGAGGAGACCACCTGGGAGACTGAGTGGGATATACGAGCCCAGTATCCACATCTATTTGAGCCTTCAAGTACTTTTCCCATCCTTGATTTTTGAGAGGAAAGTCCTTTTTAGCAGTGGATGTTGCAATTACCCGCTCGGTCATTTCCTTTCCCTCTTATGCTTTCCTGCACTAGGAGCCATTTGGTAGTTGCCCCAAGTTACTTATGACTTGCTGGGATCGGTAGCTTGATGCCCTGGTGACTCATTTTCCCATTATCTCAGTTTCCCTATTTTTAAGTTTTGGTTTTGAAATAGTAGAACTCGAGAGTGAAATAGTAGTAAACATGCTTAGAATTAAATTTTGACAATTTTGTTAGCTTTGGGATATCAACTTTGGTCTAGTTGGACCTTAAGTTTACGTCCTAGGATTTTTTTTAGTTTTGGTTGTGTTGTAGAGCTTTTGGCCCAAACTGTTGGGTAGTTTTATAGAAAACGCAACCCAGCTTAATTCCCATCTTGGGCTTGGCGGACGCGACAGCATGCACAAGGACTCGGCTATATATTTATGTGCCAAATGTGTCCTTGAAACTTTCAAATCTTTTTCCCCCAACTTTATGATTTTTCTTTTCTCTGTCTAACCTACTGTTGAGACTCAAAACTCAAATAAAATTGAAGGGAAGTCCATCCCCAAGATCATCAATTCCTTTTCTTTCGTTGTTAAGTTTTCTCCTTTATTTTCTATCGAAATGGTAGTTGTTTACCATTGATGAAGGCTTGGCTGAGTGTAGCATTGTTCCTTATTTAGACTTGTTTGAGTGTAGTTGCTTTATCTGCAATTTCCTGTTGGTTATGGATCAATGTATGAGTCCCAGCTTGCAGCTGTTGTATCTATATTTCTAATTGGTTATGGTTCAATTTATGAGTTCTAGCCTGCAGTTGTTAATCGTTATTTTCCAATTGGTTATGGTTCAATTCCTGAGTTCCAGATGCAGATCTTTTATAAATTATTTATGGTTCAATTCATAAGTTCCAGCATGTGAAGGTTTTATAGATGTTTTATAGATATTTTATGGTTCAATTCATGAGTTCCAACATCCTTTTTTCTAGATTGGTTTATAGATGTCTTATCCTTACTTCCCAGTTAAGTTATGTGCAATCTCTGATTTCTAGCTAGTTATTACATAATGATGTGTTTCTTCCCCCCAAATGTATTTTGGGTTTGTTAGAATTAGGGACTATTGACGCTCTTTTGAGACCCTCATAGTTTTTCCCTGGGTTACTGCAGATCACACACTACTCTGGTGCCCCGAGGTTGCCTTGACGAGGCCATCTTGGAGGGGTCGCATTGATGAGGTCGTCTTGGTGAGGCCATTTTGGCAAATTAACACAAGTGCCTTGAGTCTCTTTGACGAGGTCATCTCGGTGAGGTCGCCTTGGCGAGGTAATAGCAGTACCCCGAGATCGCCTTTATGAGGTCTTTTTAGCGAGGTCACCTTAGGGGGGCCACCTTGGCAAAGTAATGCCAGCACCCTAAGGTCGCCTTAATGAGGTTGTCTTGGCGAGGTCACCTTGATGAGGCTGCTTTGGTGAAGTAATGACATCCACCCAAGGTCTCCATGAAAAGGTTGTCTTGGCGAGGCCATTTGGAGAAGTTATGCCAATACCTAAAGTCGCCTTAACAAGATCGTCTGGGCGAGGTCACTAGACTTCTATAGTCTGCGTATGCCCTTATTCTTAATTTAGGTTGTGAGGTTACCTCAACAAGGTCACTTCAATGAGGACCACCCCAACAACCCCTGCCCTCAAGTTAGCACTTCACCCTTTCATCTCAGCCCGCTGTCCTTTCATTCTCAGTCTCTCTTTGAGCTTATTTTGGGACCATGAGTCCCCGAGCAGCTATGCGCCTATGGTTTAGTTGTATTTTTGTGTTGTAGGCCCCACTCCCAGACCTTAGAATTTAGTATGATATGGGTCTTCTTATTCAACTTTTGACCTTAGTACTTTTAAATTGTATAGTTTCATCAGACATTGACCATGTTGAGCCTTCAGGTCCATCGTGCCCACACTTCGGAGATCTTCACCGGCGTCTAGTTAGGATAGGTTTATTTTGTGCATTGTAGAATGGGTTAACATTATTACACTTGTGACATGGCTAGCAGTATGGGGTGGTCTATTTAGGTTGATCCTTGTTTCTCTACTGTTCTCCATTGTTGGATTCTGGGGGGCCGTGAGAGGGTATAAGGGGTGAAGGGTTGTATGCCCAGGTCTTGGCCCATCGTGTGGAGGCCACTAACCTTGGAATTTATTTCATCTGTTACGTGACATGTGTGGTGAAATGAGCTCTTAGCTGGTGGCCTTTGGCTGATCCTAGACTTCGTTTATGTCTCATTTTCACTGTAATTAGTCTTATTACTGCTTCTGTATTTATCCTTCGTATATTTTCTGTTTGGACTGATATTGGCACTAAAGGGTTGGATCCTTGTTTTGATATTAGCACTAAAGGGTTGGGTCCTCGTTTTGATATTGGAACTAACGGGATGGGCCTTTATTTTGATATTAGCACTAACTGGTTGGGCCTTCATTTGTATATTAGCACAAAAGGTCTGGTCCCTCATTATGATATTGGCGCTAAAGGGTTGGGCCCTCATTTTGATATTGGCACTAAAGGTTTGGGCCCTCGTTTTGATATTGGCACTAAAGATTTGGGCCCTTATTTTGTTACTGGCACTGATAGGGGGTGTGTTCCAAGGTGGATACTATCTAATTTATTTTCCTGTACCCCTGTGTATTTTCCTTAGAATGGTGTGTACTTATCGGGGTAAAGGGGGGAATCATGGTGGGTTTTTCTGTATTGTTTGTGCCTACCGACAAGTGGGGTACCAGGTAGGATATGTTGTGCTGGTTGTAATTACCGGTGGTATGGGATGGCAGTAGGTTCTTATGTTTTTACTTTTGTTCCGCATTTAGTAGTATCCTTCTATTCGATCCATATTCGTGGTTCTTGCATACATGGTTTCATGGTTAGTGAGATTTGACTGGGTTGGAGAAAAAAATATGCTTCTTTACCTCGTTACGAGCTTTGAATTTTGGACTCTGTAGTTTGTATCTATCATGTTTGGCTCCTGTAGTTTTATATTAGTACATTTGATATCTTACTTTCTTTCTTATTATTAGTTTCATAGCTTTCTTATTATTTCTGTACTATTACCGACCTGTTTTACTTCCTCACTTTATTACTCGCATATTTTTCTTAACCTAGTCGGCCGATGACTTCTACTGGGTATCTTGTTTGGCACTCATATTGCACTTCTGTACCTTTTCGTGGTGCAGATAAAGGCAGGGGTTATCAATGTCGCGGTGATCGTGCAGAGTAGATCCAGTTGACTACAGAGATTACGATGAGCTTTGTCGTCTAAGCCTACCGTGGTTTCCCTCACATGCTTGTTTCATTCGGTCCATAGCAGGCCCTGTATTGTGTTACCCTTTTGGGGAGACTTTGTATTTTGTATCATTCGTTTATTCTGTATAGTAGCTCCACATGCCACTGACACCAGGTTTTGGGATTTGGTTTTATATGATTCCTTGTTGGCTTCCGCTATTACGTATTGTTTATTATTTCCTTTGTTGTTGTTTGTTGTTCTGAGAGCTTATAGCCCATTGCATGTTGCTCCAGGCTATAAGGTTAGGCTTGTATACTAGAGGGTTATAGACGCCATCATGACCTGTGATTTTTGGTCATGACAATTTGTTACCCTTTACATTGCAGTAAAATTTTCAGTCAGTCCAGAATAGCTCTTAAAGCCTTTTTCTCAAACTCCACCCCATTAATTGACTTGGTCATAGCCGAAAGAATTTGAAAAGATTGTTAGATTTCAGTCTTTTAGAGATTTACCTTAGTTTATGTAGTAGAGCTTGACATGGTAGATTTTGACATCATCCTCAACATGGATTGACTCTATTTATGTTATGTTTCAATCAATTGTTGGACCTATAGGACAGGTTTGGATTTCTCAATGAGTCAGTCTTAGAATGAAACGGTAGTCACTCAGTGCCGAGAGGTCGTTTTTTCTCTTACCTCATGCATAGAAAGATTAACATCACTATGTTCCAGAGTCAGCGTATAAATAATATGCACCAAAGGTGTTACTCCTCCCCCAACCATACCACATTCCATAGTCGGCATTGAACATACGGGTAGGGAAATATATCCCTAGGGTAAGTAGTTAAGGAATAATATAGCTAAGTATGGCATAGGTCGGAAGAATAAGAATATGGGGCCCGATGAATAATCCCAGCCCCAAGCTGCCACTTTACCATACATAAACTACACTAATACCCAGTCTGAAGAAAGTAGACCGTAGCTTACATGGATTCTGATGTTATCCTTGAGAAGCATGACTAATTATTCAAAGAATCATGTACGATGCTCAAAATAGAGTGAGGATAGAAAAAACATAACCCACGTGTCAAGGCGAGTAAAATAAGACCTATATTTCTCTATAAATTGCAGGGTCAAAATCCAATCTAAAAATGGGTTCACAAACCCTAATAGCTTGGGAAAAGGAAATATTTATACCAACACGTAGAGCACACTTAATACATCATGTGGTCTAAAATAGAGCTCGAACTAACGGTAGGAATTGAAGATATAAGCCCTAGAAACATTACATAATACAGAAAATAAAGAACTACCTATTAGAAATGATTGTATAACCACCGTATTGAGTTTCTACGGATTAAATATTGAAGGACTTTGCAAAGAGCTTTATGAAGCTCCAAGTATCAGCAAAAATAGAGAAAAAAAATGAGAAAATATAAAGAAGTTTCGTGTTGAAGAAATATATATATAAAGGCCCACTGACTAATCGATAAATGGGTTATTTATCCGATTTATTGACCACTGGTAAATCGGTTATTTAGAAGATTTATCGGCCATTGATTTATCAGCCAACTGGCTAGTAAATCATTCACAGTGGCCCTTCCTTGACAGATTTTTGAAAAAATTTCAAAAAAAAAACACCCTGAATGGAAACGGAGCCCGATTTCAATAGCTATAGATGGAATATTTATGTAATCGATATTCCGGATTTAATTTGAAAAAAAGGCAATTTGGGATCATATTTGTTGAGTAAGTCCCAAAAGAGCTATAATTGTAACGTAATCGAACTATAAAACTTCCAAGGAGCTGGCCTATCGGTCCCAGAAGGTCATACACAACTTGGGCAGTTCCAATAATGCTTAAAATTCTTAGACAACATTGTAATTATGAAAATGGCCCTGAGGGCCATTACAACATCCACCACTAAAGAAACTTTCTTCCTTGAAAGTCAAGAAGAAGGAGTACTGAAGTCTGAAACAGTAAGAACGCAAACTCACATGATCCTTCCGACCTCTCAATGACCTCCTCAACTAGACCACATGCCCGAAGAACTCTCATAATAGAAATATCTCTGAACCTGATCCGTCTACATCTTTCCTCAATAGCTTCCTCAAGGTGCTCGACATAAACTAACCATTCATCCAATCAAGTTAACTCATAACAAAAAGCACGAGAAGAATACGAGCCATAGAAATAGGGCACGGAGACGTGGATGGAATAGGGTATACCTCCACTAACTCAGAGGTAGGACCAATCTATAGGTGACCCTTTTAATCTTCTCCATAATCTCATAAGGCCAATTGAGCTCGTAATCATTAAGTCCTCGGTACTAAAATCAAGAAGAAACGCCTTCAATATGCGTTGCTCCCCTATCTAATCTCATTATCTAAAGTATAACCCACAAGTTTGACTCTTGCTAAAGTATCTAGTTGCAATGTATACCATAAAAAACCTCAAATGGTACTATATGGATACTATAATGATAATTATTACTCCAAGAGAATCCTTCCAAAGAAAAATGTTGATCCTTACTGCCACTGAAACAAGAAATACAAGATTGAAGTACATCCTGAAATACCTGGATAATCTGTTCAGACTGCTTGTTTGTCAGTTGGAAAAAAGCCGCACTCAAGCTATTGTTGTACCCATCTCACATGGCCAGTCCTTGAGAATCGTGAAGTAAACTATGTACCTCTATCTGATATAATAAAATCTATCACCCTATAAAGATGAAGAATCTCTTTAGAATGCAAGACAAAAATCTACCAACACACTAAGAAGACAAAGTCGGTAGAAAGTGAGTAGATTTTTCCAATCGATCTACGAGGATTTGTATACTATCACAGCCACTGTAAGTATGAGGGAGTTCACAACAAAATACATGATAATCTTCTCTCACTTCTGCTCAAAAATAGGGAGTCGCAGTAACATGCCACATGAACTATGGTACTCGAACCTCGTCTGCTGGCAGTTCAAGCATTAGGAAACGAAATCCTGAATGGCATTATCTGAACACTAAAATAGAAACTGTTGCCAAATGAAGTTATAGCAAGGAAAGTTTTCAACTCAACTATTAACATGATCAAGGATACTAGATCATAACATATCTTGAGGGGTCAAATTACTCCGCTCATAAAGGCTATCTATATGAGGATGGAAACAGTATGTACTGTCCTCGACAAATCAAGAAGTGGATCGAGTGTCGCTTCCTGTGGTAGTAGAAACTAGGACCTCACAAAAAAAACCTCAAACATAAGGGTGGTAATACCCTATACATATCTTTTCTATGCCCAAGTGTATGGAATATTTGATATAATAGGCCTCGCAAAGAATAGTTTTAATCAAATCATCAACTCTGGAACTACAGGTGCCAATGCCTATCCATGACGTACAGTCAAAAACAAACAAAACCACTAGGAGAGATCCAAAGATTACGCATCCCTTGGTATAGTCGACTATCAACATCACGCAAAGGTAATTTATACCAATCAATCACCCGACAACATCAAATACCACAAATGACAGTTAACCTTGTTTGCAAGGCTAACCCGACTATCATACTGGAACTGAAACCAAGGTGACTATTTTAACCTTGATCATAAAACTTGAGAGATATCTGAAACATAAGGCAACGATCATTCAAAAGTACTCCATCATTCTACTCACAAGATGATAATTACCTCAAATCACAATGCTACTCAACTATCATCATCTCATATTCAAACAGTATAATATGCTAAGCTATCGTATCATTTAGAAACCAAATACTAGAAATTGGTGTGCATCACAAATCGATAAAAGAGATGAATTAGAACTACTCGCAACATTCAAAGACCGGTGCCCCTAACTCAAAACCTTGAAGCATGCCGACTCTCATAAAAGGAACACAATTACAAAACTAGATCAAAACCATGCATAAACCAATCACTGGTCCAAACACAAGAAATTGCAGCAAAGCCCAACCTAGTATCCACTCACAAGGGTATAATCCTTCACAATGACCTCGACTGACTAATACTAGAAAAGAATCACTTAACTAGGTGTATGAAATACTCTGGGATACAAAAACATCAATCCACTAATAAAGGAGCACTACCACCTACCAGAATAGTTACATGCTAGCGGGAAAAAAGACCAAGTACAAGCAACCACAACATAGGGAACCCAAGAGATAATAGCCAACCCTATTTATACAAGACATGGGATAAGGGTAAAGATAATGCACTGGAAACCACTCCAGAGTCAAACAATACGACCAGAAGGAGAGAGTCATTTACTCATAAAAACTTCTCGCATTTGTCCTCTAAACCATCCAATGAAAGTCATAGATAATACGGATCGCAATCTAGAGATATTGAATAACTCATGGTTGGGAAAGGTCACCATAAGGTAACAGGTAACCTTCTAAAAAATAAAGAAACTACGAATCCATAATTCTAGTAAACACCCCCGAGGGACTAACTATCTGACCTAAACATAGGACAATGTTAACTATCAAGGGTCTAAGGACCATATCTAGTTGTCGAGATACATTAGTCACGTCCAAAGTATAATCATATTATAATAATACTGGATCTAGAGAGGCACGGCAACCTACTTATGCCTTAAAAATCACTAAGGCGACATACCAATAGAAAGTCCAACTCTTTTATCTCACAATGTCTATGGGGTAAACTAGCCAAACAACTAAAATTCCTCACTAGGATCCACCACTGAAAGTTCCCACCTCATACACAGGAAACAAAAAGGAACCCACGGACACTATCCACCAATCAAGGTAGGACAAGGTAAGGGTTGACCAAATATTAGCAGGGATATAGTAAGGTTGTCATGACCAGATTTCGCAGATCATGATGGCACCTACTATACCTCCAGTAGGAGAACCAAACCCCATAGTCCATAGCCGAAGCGGAGGACTACTATATTTAATGTGGAAGAATATCAAGATATAAGGAATAATAAATTTGCAGAATTTAATTAAGAAAGAAATAACTACCCAAAAACTCGGTATCAGTGTCGAACGAACCTCTAAGTATAGAATCATAAAAATTAAAGGAAATGCAGTATCAAAGACGTCTCCGAAATACAATATAGATAAAAAAATATAAATATGAAAAGAAATAGGATCAAGCCGGATGCCAAGCTCACCCTGAAACTCTGATCTGGAAGGAATCCGAATGAACAATGATCATTGTGTCAAGAACAGAAACCTATACTCGAATCTGCACAAATGCAAGTGTAGTATGAGTACAAGTCGCCGAAACAACCCGTACTCAGTAGGCTTCAAGGGTCCACTGAGCGCATAAAAATAATAAATGCAGTAAATAACAGAGAACAAAGAAATAAGGTCACAGAAGCAAATAGGACAATATAGGAAAACTAGCAACTCAAGTATGATCAATTTCCACATAGAAAGATAGCGCTAGCCAATCACATAATAAGATCACTGGTAATGGATAAGAAACGTACACGGCATCCTTGCAGTAATATATGTGAAATATAATCCCAATAAATAAGGGGAATCAAGGAAGATAAGGAATATAACATGGTCAATATACTGGTAACCTTAAATGAAAGGATGAATAGACAATAAGAGTTTCCAAGAACTAATCCCAAACAACACAGAACAACAAGTAACCAATAAGGATAACTAAACCGTGATGCTAATTATAAAATAAACAACTAAACACTGTCAAGTACCCCAGAAAGAAATACACGGTACACCACAAGAATCATGCTCACTGTAGGCCTTACGTGCCAGGGTACAGTAAAGAAACTCAAGTGAGAAAAGTAACACAATGCATGAAGTAACCATCCTGTGTACGCATCTCCTACGATACCCAGAGGTCCAGCAGGCAGAATCCATTGAAGGTTACCCTAGAAGTTCCCGATGTATGTTATCCTCCATACTCCACATACCCCCTCCTCCGTGCGGGTGGAAGCCTGGAGACAGGTCCATGGGGCTGCATCACCACGTACAAATCTAACGTCATCATATCCTCACATCCCAAATCACAGAGCCTCAAGCGTCTCAATAGTCTGGCATGTAGTGCCCATATCAAGTAGTTCGGCATATCATGCCGAATATCAATCGTTTCATTAAGCACAAATTGACACATACAGGCTAAAAGCCTTTATATCATTATATCTAATCATAGTCATCAATAAATCGGGTATCTCTATGTATCCATAACCAGTAGTGCCATAAGTGTCAAAGTTGTACTCATTGTCGTACAATGATGGACTCATGTCCCAACGCTGTACTCACTGCCGATTATGGGTCGGACTCAAGTGCCAGCATTAATTAAGTAAATGATA
>JBDJHY010682802.1:0-15914 GCA_039654485.1 Withania somnifera | reverse complement strand
TAATATATAATCCTTCATCCCTAAATGGATATCAACCAAAGAGAGAAAATTAACAAGAACTAAGAAAGAAAAGAGAAAGAAAACGAAGGAAATCTTACCAAGAATTATACCAAACACAACTATGGAATTGGAAGATTGGTCTTGAGTTTGCGGCTGGAATTTGAAGAGAAATGGGAACTTTTGAGAGAATTTGAGAGAAAGAAAATTACCTTGCAGATAAGGAAATGAAATAGATCAGCTGCAGTCGGTTATTTTAATAACCATCAGCTGCCTGCTTAGCTGATTTAATCACTGTTTTATGCCTAAACTGCAGCTGCCTGCTTGCTAGAAATTACTGTTTTAGGACTTAAAATTTCAGCAATTACGCAGCCACTTTGGAGACCAAACGGAAACCAATTTTGACTGGAATAAACCTATAATTCGTAGGTCCATATGTACTGTGATTCCTATAAAAATTTACAGAAACCAAAATTATTGTCCAGGTTTCCACGAGTGAAGGTACAAGTCATGACTCTGTCCTATGATTTGTAGGGAAATACATGATAGCCTACGGCCACTTTTTTGATTTCATTAATTAAGGTCAGTATTAGAATAAACCCGTGTCATTTTAGACTTGGAATACGATGATATATAAACCTCGATCACCCTAAACCCTTCATTTTTTTACATAATATTCATTAGAGAAAGGTTCTTCTCAAATTTCATCAAGCAAAAAGTTAGGGTTTTAATACAAACATCAAGAGCATTCTATCTTCATTGATTTCTTCCATCGAAATGTTTCAATTCAAGTAACTAGACTATGAACTAGGACTCCTTCCATTTGTTTCTTATTCATATCTATATATTAAGATTCCCTTATTTGATGTTTTAATGATTAATTTGAGTTATAATCATAAGGTTTCAGGATAATTAATAATTGTGTAAGTCCTCATGATTTAGCATGACTTAAAAGTGGGAAAGAATATACGAAAGAAGACTTGATTATGAATTCCATATTTTTTTTTTGAAGTTTGCTTTAAAACTTGATATGAGAATTAAAGTGCCATAATTATTGACTTTTACATAGCTATTAAACCATCTATGAAGCATGTCTAAATTGAGAATATTTTAGCTAATTAATCCTAATTGAGAGTTTCGATGATGATTATATCTTTATTTACAAAATAAGAGTAAAATTGATTTTAAAATGTTAAATTTATATCTGTTATAAAGAGTGCTACCTAATTGTGGTTTAACTTGTTGTTCTGGGTTCATTACTTCCATTGAGGGTGTTCCACTAATCTAGAGTGTTGAAGCTATAGTTTGACTTATGGTTCTATTGAGGGTTTTCCTTTAATTCAAGAGTGTTGAGAGTTGGTGTTTCATTATTTTATGGGAGGAATATTAGCACCGTTGGTGGATATAAGTTTCCTATACCCATAAAACTGCATAGTCAGAGTAGGGTCTTATTTTTGGCTTAATATGTGGGCCTAGAGTTTCATGGTGGATCCACTAGGAAAGAGTGTCTCATCTTATGATGGGGTATGAGTTCCCCTACACAAGGATAATATGTGGACTTCGTTGCTAGGCATGAGGTGTGTCGGTTATAGAAACTCCCGGGTGAAGCAAAGTGATAGTTTGAAGTAAAAAAGTAAAAGAAGGTTTTTAACTGAGTATTTAAATAATTTTCTAAAAACTATTGAGTTGATTTGCTTAAAAGAAGTTTGATTATACTTTTAAGTTATAGATATTTTTATCTATATTTCACTAAATTTATTAAAGTGCTTCTTTGAGTTGAGTTGTAGATAAGTTGAGTATGCATAATAATTATCATTTACTATTGTGTATCCTATTTTATACTTATTCATATACTCAGTATATTTCATGTGTTGGCTCGTACTTTATACATTACTTGCAACCTGCATACAAAATCAGCTAGCCTACAAGAATCTCGCAGTTGATTTGTCTTCATTGTAGAGTTAGAAGAGTGGTGAGTCATTATTGTTTCAAGGATTGGATATGGGTTTGTTTTTTTTCTTTCTAGAGATGGGACATTATATTTATTCTTTATTTAATTATTTTGAGTCTAGCTACAGATCTTATCCTAGCATTCCAGTATTTAGCATTTAAAGTCTTTCAGACTGATGTTGAGTTAGTATTGAGATATTGAGTTTTTATTATTTATTGGCTTATTAATTATTGCCTGATTTGAGGTCCACTATTAATTTCATTATTACTTCTAGGGATGCTTCTGTTGAGGGATAAGTTTAGATCTTTGGTTAGTCCAGGTGGTTCTTCCATGGATGCTAGGTTAACTTAGTGTCTAAGGATGCTTGTCCTGCATAAGGGGGTGACTCTAAGGTGTGATAAGCTTGGTATCAGAGAAATAGGTTCATGGTTTCCTATGTTATGTCTAAACCCAATGATAGGTAAAATTTCAATTGTGGGTCTGACTGTAAAACATCTATGGTTTAAGTGATACTAAATGTTGAGGAAATGTTTCCTTTTGTTGATGTTATATCTCGTGCATTTATAGCTTAACTCCAAGATATTCTCTATTTTTGACTTATGTTTTATGCTTTATATGGCCCCATAGACAGTGATCACATCAGGCCAAAATCCAAAATAAGCAAATTAGGCTCAGCTAGTTCCAAAACCTCTACAACCAGAAAATATCTCCAGCATAGAGTTCTGCAATATGATGCACTATATAGTTCAGACAGTGGTGGAACAAGCTCAATGGCCAGCTCTTATTCTGGTGGATCAGTTTGTAGCATTAGATACAGAGTATTGAGGATGATGGAGGTCCTGAGGTTAATTCCTCTTGATTTACATGGTCTTGAGTGCTTCTAATAATCCAAAGAACTTTAATGAGGAACTCTATTGGATCTTTGATATGATGAGGTTTCATAATTTTGATTTTTAGGTCCTGGTGTAATTTTTAGAGGAATAACAGGGGACTACGAGATGTTATGCCTTCTTTTGAAGAGTTTGAGGCAGCACTCATGGGCCGATTCTTTCTTTAGGAGAAGAGGAAAGAGAGGGTCAGAGAGTTATTAATCTTGAGCAAGGCTCCATGTCTTTCTCTAAGTACAGTATGAGGTTTAATAAGTTGTCGAGGTATAATGCAGAGAATATTGTTGATATTACCAGGATGGACATATTTGTTTCTGGCCTTTCTCTTCATTTGATTCAGGCAGGGAGATAATACAATACGAGTAACGATATGGATATTGTAGGTTGATGGTGCATCTTAAATAGATAGTGAAGGAAAAGGATAAGTATAGAGAGAGTCAATAGAGCAAGAGGGCTAAGACTATTCATCTGTAGCTGGCCATCATAAGTTAGACGGGTTTAGACAGCAGTAGTAGTAGGGCTCTATAGGACTAGAGCCTTCCTTTTTCAGTTTGTAGAACTTCAGACCTCTGAAAAAGCAATATAATAGGACAACTCAGTCTGTTTAACATAATAGTGCTCCTATATGTTCAAAGTATGGTAAGGGCCACTTGGTCCAGTAGCGTCTTGGGTAGAATAGTTTCTTTAGGTATGACCAGGTTGTTCATAGTCTTTGATATTGTTCTTTGAGTGGTTTTTGTGCTTGTGGTTTTCTAGGGAATAAACAAAAAGATGTTTGCACAGTTAGATAGGGTAGTTCCAGAACACTGACTATTCCTCCTCCACCAGTAGCTCCAGTGGCACAACAGTCGCAGCAAGGTGATACTGCTCCTATAAGTGGAGGCCAATGCCAAAAATGTTTGTATACTTTGGTCTCCAGTCACAATCAGGAGCAATCAGCTAATGTGGTAAGGGGTATGTTGAGACTTTGTGATGTGGATAGATACGCATTTTTTGACCCTGGAGGTACCCTTTCTTTCATATTCCCATATGTTTCGAGACATTTTGAGTGAGTCATAAGGTCTTATCTGATTCTTTAGGTATTTCTACACTTGTTGATGATCCTGTTATAGTTGAGAGAGTCTATCATAGTTTTCCCATTTCTGTCTTGGGGATGGTTGTTATTACTGATTTGCATGAGTTAGACATGGTAGACTTCAGTGTTATTTTTAGGCATGGATTGGCCCATTCTTGTCATGTTGTTGTTGACTGTAGGACTAGAGTTGTCCATTTCCAAATTCCTAATCGACCATCTCTTCAGTTGAAAGGGAGTAAATGTTTCCCTAAGGGTAGTTCATTTCCTATCTAAATGGTGGAAAGATGATTTTAAGGGGTGTATATTTTATTTGGTTTGAATTTATGACTTTGAGTCTGAGACTCCTGATATTTTAGATTGTTCCTGTAGTTAGAGAGTTTCTTTATCTTTTCCATGAGGGTTTACCTAGAGTTCCTCCTGACATGGAAATAGACTTTGGCATAGATCTCATTTCGGGCGCTCATCCTATTTCTATTCTATTATATAGGATGGCACCATCTGAGTTTAGAGAATTGAAGAAACAGTTAGCAGATTTTTTGGATAAGGGATTTATTCATCATAGTGTGTCTGATCAGGGTTCCCTTATCTTGTTCGAGAATAAGAAAGATGGTTCCTTCTGTATGTACATTAAATACCATCAGCTTAACACAATCACAATCAAGAATAAATATCCTATTCTAAGGAATGATGATTTGTTCGATCAACTGTAAGGTTCTACCCACTTTTATAAGATTGATCTTTGTTCCGTATATCACAAGCTTAAGGTTAGAGAGGCATGTATTCCTAAGATAGATTTTTGAACATTTTATGGCCATTTTGAGTTTTTGATAATATCTATTGATTTGTCTAACGCTCCTGCAACTTCATGGACCTATATAATAGGGTTTTCAAGCCATATTGGGACTTGTTTGTGATTGTCTTCATTGATGACCTTTTGGCTTATTCTAAAAGTAAGGAAAAGCATGTAGGACATCTTTAAGTTTGCATAACATCTTCGAATAGTTCTTCGGATTCTTAAAGAGGGTAACTTTATTTTGAGTTTTCTATGTGAGCATTTTGTTTTCAGTCAGTTGCCTTCCTTGGTTATATCATTTCTAATAAGGTTATTCAGGTATATTCCCAAAATATTAACTCCAAAATTGGCATAGATTGACTTGTCTATCAGATATGCATAGTTTTATGGGTCTATCTTGGTACTAGCTTAGTTTTCCCTTCCATAGCCTCTCCTTTGATTCTGATTTAGCATTGTAAGGTTGTGGCGTATGATTCTAGACAACTTAAGACTCATGAGGGAGATTATCCCACCCATGATTTGAGTTAGCATCTAAGGTTTTTACCTTGAAGTTGTTGAGACACTACTTCTATAGAATATAGGTAGTTGTCTTCACTGATCATAAGAGTTTGCAACATGAGTTTGTACAGTAGGATCTTAATGTTCTTCAGACAATATGGTTAGAGTTGTTGAAAGATAACTACATGATTGTTTTGTATCATCTGGGAAAGTCCATTTAGAGGATAATTCTCTTAGTAGGTTGTCCTTATTTAGCTTGTCCCATGTTGATGAGGATAAAATAGAGTTTTCTAGAGAGGTGCATAAGTGTCACAACCTGATTTCTCGGATCATGATGGAACCTACTATCCCACCAGTAGGAGAACCAACCCGTAGCCCAAAGTCGAAGTAGGGGGCTACAACATTAATAAAGGAAACACACAAGTACAACAAACAAGGTATAAAAAGAGGGGATATAACTAACAGTGGAATAAAACAACATAATCAATAAAACACCAAAACCTGTGTAGATAAATGCAGATCCTTTAAGTACAATGTTTAATTAAAATTCTAATATAAGTATATCTCTGAAAATACAAAAGAGACAATCATCCCATCAGAATAGAGAGCAGGAACAGTTGGATGCCAAGCTCACCTTGTATCTCTGAAAGTATCAACAAGTAGGCATGAAAGACAATTCATAAATTAACTTCAGGCACTAGTAATCAGATCTGCACTGTGGAAAATGCAAGTGTAGTACGAGTACAAGTTGTCGAAGCAACCCATGCCTAATAAGCTTTTAGGTCCCACTAGGCACATAACAATCATAAAAGCAGTAAATAATGGAATACAAGCAAGTATGGTCACAGATACAAATGAGATAACATGAAAGCTAGCTACTCAGATAGGAAGCAAGTAAACAGATAGACATGAATTCACTAGCTAAAATATCATCTTAGGAAAAAGATGAGAATGCACCCAGAATCCTTGAAATGATACATATAAACAACAATACTAACTAATCAAAAAGATAGATAAGTAGAAAAGAAGAGAACATGGACGGGATACCGGTAACCTGAAAGTAAGTATGGAATGAATAATCAAATGATATCTCACACAAATATTCCATATAGAAAGACATAATTAAGTAGTAAATTCATAAAGTAAATTAACCCTGCCAAACCCCAATAAAGATAGCAGTGTACAAACAAGCTCACCTGTAGGCCTCCCATACGACCAGGGGCACATTGAAGAAAACAAGTGCAGAAAGTAAATACATGCCTTAAAGTCACTAGTCTTATGTACGTCCTCCTCTGGTACCCGTAGGCCTAGTAGAAAGGATCCATGGAAGGCTATCCCTAATTCCCGTATATCCCTACTACATCCTATACCCATCTTTGGATTTTTATAGCCCATAGGCAGGGTCCATGGAGGTATGCTCATCATGCACAATCTATAATACCATCCTAATCTCACATCCTAAACCACAAAATTTCATAGAGTCTCATAACTAGCATCCAATGCCTCATAACAATAGTCTCATCAATCCGTAATCTCGACAACATTAGGGCATCCAACGCCTCCATATAGTAGTATCACTAATGTACTCAAGGAACAGTATCCAAACTAATAGGTGTGATAAGTATAAAAAATCTTTACTCACTACCATGCAGCGACGGACTCAAGTGCCAGCAGTTGCACTCACTGCCGAATGAAGTCGAACTCAAGTCATATCATAGGTGATCAAAGGATAGTACCAGGTGCTAGGGTATGAAACCTGGACTAAAATAAGTAAAAAAAGTAGGACTAGGTGCTAGGAATAACTCCTTGTCTAAAACTAGTAAAAGGTCAATTAACTTATAATATTATCAGAAAGTTCCATATTGTCGTCTTCCATGCCATTATCCATTACTACCATTATTACCAATATAACCAGTTCCTAGCCTCCATGGCTCAATAATCAAATGGGTGATACAGGCCCATCCCTAATGAAATATCAACTTGAGTCGACGACCCACACTCTCATAGAATAAATGCAATACCACATAATATACATAACCAACCTATGCCCTGCAAAGGCACAACTAAGATTCTTCTAGCAGCACAATACAACAGCCCAAACCCTAGGGAAAAACCAATAACTGATCCATGAAACAACATTTTACTGCTTCTAGAGACACCTTAAAGCAATCACAAGGCTAGTTTTAAGTTACAGGCATCGTACCGAGACCCAATATAGGAAAAGAATATGGGAAGGAATGAAGAAACTGTCCAATGACACATTAACAACCTATAAAACTAGACTAAAAATGCTATTTAGCACAATTATAAAAGCTATATACCTAGAGATAGCCCCACAGAGCCTACATATCGTCCGACGAATAATGTACTGCAAATCAATGTTAACCTTTGACTGATATAAAATCATCTCCAACAGCTCTAAAACTTATGAACTAATAGTCCAGGGATCAATATGAGTCTAACAGTCTGTATAATTTAAAATAAGTTCTGAACTGGGCCGAAAATCGGCCTAAAACGGACTTGTAGGGCCTGCTAATTAGAGCTGAAAATAAAATTTGTCATGGGTCTCCTAATATCACTAGGAACTCGTGCTTCAATATTGAACAAAATTCGGGCATGGGGGAGGCCTTAATTAGCTCAAAGATAATTGATTAAAAAGGGTTAAAGAATAGAGCATTTATGAATTAAATGACAGAATTAGAAGGAGCAACAATTACCATGAAGTAAAATAAACCCCATAAACAAGGATTTACCTAATAATTCAAAGGATAATCAAAGAATTCATCATTTCAAAACTAGATCATGAATAGAGTAAACCCCCATATTTATGGAATTTAATGGAGATATATACTTACCAAAACTGTGGAAGGCGTGGGGAATCTTTACGAAACTTTTCCACAAAGTCTGGGGATGTTTCTAGAACAACTCACACTAATTTAAGAGGGAAATGTGAGAAGAAATAACAAAGGAAAATAGGACTGAATGTGGTTAAGGGGTGGTGATCGATTCATCGGTCATTAGTACCGATAAATCAACATTCCCTCACACCCCAAAAGACATACAGATTTTGATTTATTGTATAAAGTACTGATAAATCAGCATATCTTGAATTTGGAATGCCATTTGTAGGTACCAATTTATCAGACATTTTTCTAATAAATCAGTATCCTATGAACTTGTGACCCCATTGGTAGGTACCAATTTATTGGTACATTGGCCAATTTTGGGTCACTAATAAATCAGCACAATGACAAATAAATTGGCCTGCACCAGGCACCAGCAAAAAACAATTTTAAAATTTTTAATAAGGGGTTCAAAAATGACAAAAGGTCTAATTTTGGTAAAGAAAATATGTATTTTGCATGAAAAATGCATTTCAAACTCAACAGAATAGACAAAATGGAAATAGGAGATATTTTAGGTAAAAAGGCCATAAAACCAAGACTTACCCAAAAGAGAAGATTTCTAACTTTTCACAAACTAACCCAAAACGAAAATGGACACCTCGAGACACATACCAAAGGTTAAACTAGCCCAAAGTCACCATATTTGAGCTGATGGATTCGTCAAAATTCCTCTTTAGGGCTCTGATCACCCAAAAGAGCATCCATGCTCTGAATTAAGTTTTGGCTAAACTGAAATTCCACAAAATATCTCAAACCCAAAACGAATTTCCCGAGATATGAATTTAAGGTCCTCCTAATTCAAAGTCAATATTTCAGAGCTAATGGAGCTATCAAAATTTAATTTCAAGTGTGTTTTGAAGGAAAGTTGACTAAAGTCAATAAGTACATAATTTTAGGCTCTAAAATAGGCAAAGTGAGATAAATCTCGACCAAGCTGCTATAAAACCAGATTACCAATCCTAAAAGGTCACAAATAATATACGGATGTTATTGGAAAGATCTAAAACACAATATAACCTATAAAACACCTGAATGACCGTAAGTGTCATTACAATAGGCTTGCACACCCTACTATTAGATTGATTAATGCAGTGGATAGTGATATACTTGTTTTGAATGCTTTTAAGTCATATTTTGTTGTTGAGGTGAAGAAAAAGAAAGATAGTGATCAAGGGTTAGTTTAAATGAAGGATAAAGTCCAGAAGCAGAAAGTGCAGGTTTTCTCCAAAGAGGGAGATGGTGTTCTTTATTATTATGATCGTCTATATGTTCAATTCGATAATGGGTTGAAAGAGAGGATTATGTCATAAGATCATATTTCTAGGTATTATGTTCATCCTGGATCTCCAAAGATGTATAAAGACCTATTGGAATTGTATTAGTGGGATGGTATAAAAAGGGACATAGCCTAGTTTGTGGCTAAGTGTACGAATTGTCAATAAGAGAAGGTAGAACACCAAAAGCCAGAAGGTGAGATAAAGCAGTTTGAGATTCTGATATAGAAGTGGGAGGCAATTAATATGGACTTTATCATCAACTTACCATTAGCCTAGAAGCATGATTCTATTTGGGTCATAGTAGAACGAATGACCAAGTCTTCTTACTTTTTCCAGTTCATAGCAGTTATTCAGAAGAGTAGTATAGTAGGATCTACAGATGGTCAACATTCATGGTGTACCATTGAATATCATTAAAATAGAGAATTGCAGTTCACATCTCAGTTTTAGAGATCATTCCAAAGGGGTGTTGGTAACCAAGTGCATTTAAGTACAACTTTTCATCCACAGATAGAAAGTCAAGAAGAGATGACATTCATAAAGTAGAGGATATGATAAGGGCTTATGAAATCAATTTCAAGGATAATTGGGTGGAGAAACTACCTTTTATTGGGTTTGCATACAATAACAAGTACCACTCGAGTATTCAAATGGATCTATTTGAGGCATTGTATAAGAGATGATTTAGGTCTCTGATTAGTTGGTTCGGGGTTGGTGATATTGATATAGTAGGATGAAGTTTGTTGTTGATACTATGAATAAAGTTCAGATATTCGAGAGATTAAAGGTAGCTCAGAGTAAACCAAAATCATACATAGAAGTGAGGAAGAAAGAGTTAGAATTTTATGTGGATTTTGTATTTATAAAGGTGTCTACTATAAATTGAGTCATGAGGTTTTGAAAGAAGGGTAATTTGAGCTCGAGATATATGAGCCTTATCATATTATGAGGAGGGTACGTACTGTTTCATATAAGTTAGATCTTCCGGCAAAGTTAGCATCATTCACCTTGTTTTTCATGTTTCCCAATTGAGTAAATACCCAAGAGACCCATATTTGATAGTACTAGTTGAGCATACCAGCATCCATGATAGATAGACCTACAAGGAGGTCCCAAGTCAGATTCTGGATAAATAGGTTCACATATGAGGAACAAAGAGGTAGCATGAAGAAGATACATGGGAGTTAGAGGCTGATATAATGTGTATATATCCATATTTGTTTCATTCTAGTTCCACTTCATCCTGAGGTAATATCCTCTTTAATCAACTTATGTCCTTTTTATCCATTAGCATGTAGCCTATAGTATAACATGAATTCATTAAGTGTATTCATTCATTACTTGAGTAGATTTGATGTCAAATGAGATAGATGAGTCCCTATTTGTACATTTATGTTCTATTTGACAAGTTTATGGTAGTTTAGGACAATTTTAGTAGTATGCATATATGTTAGTTAAGTTTAAGTCTAATCTAAGTTGAGGTTGTTAAAATGTTACGAGTTGTTTACATTCTTCATGTCAACTTGAAGTTGATTTTCTGAGCTTAACCCTTCATTTGAGGATGAATAATCTCAAGGTAAAGATATTCTAATGTCTCATACTTTGATTAGTCTACAAATACTATTTCTAAACTTATCAAACTGAAACCCTCCTCCCAAGTAACCACTAGCCAAGTTACAACTACTAAAAGTACTTCATGAGTTGTACCCTAACTTATCTTAGAAAATATACAAAAAGTCAACTTTTTGTCACTTGAACCATGAGAAGGTCCTACGATTTATTGAGTGGGGCTACGAGACGTAATTCCACTCATACAATCTTCATATGCCAATTTCTAGTAACTATCTCTAGTGGTCCATAAATTGGATTACGAGTAGTGGAATGGACCTAGGAGTCATAGGTCCATTTTAATTGTGATCTCTGTGAAATTTTCCAGAAATCAAAGTTCTTTTCCAGGTTGCTATAAGTGGAGTCACAAGTCGCGACTCTATCCTACGATTTATAGGGTGACTCATGACGCCCTGCGACCATCTTTGGTTTCATTAGTTAAAGTAAGTTTTTTAATTTCCCATCCTTTTGGACCTAAACCAATGTTGTTTTGGACTTGGAATATCATTTTATTAAACCTCAAACACCCTATACCTTCATTCTTTACTAAATATTCATTAGAGTAAGGTTATTCTCCAAATTCCTCTTCAAGGAAAAAACTACAGTTTTAATAGAAACACCGAGAACAATCTATATTTGTTGATTCTCTTCCATCAAAGTGCTTCCATTCAGGAATGTGGCCTATGAACAAGGACTCCTTCCATCCTTGTGCTCTGAAACATTTTTTACTAATGTTTTGAAGATATAGACGTATGTCTAGGGTTCTTACTTATATCTATATATTAAATTCCCTTATATGATGATTTATTAATGAATTTGAGTTTAAATATGAAGTTTGCATGATAATTGATAATTTTGTAAGTCCTCGTTAGTTAGCATAATTTTGAATGAGGGAAACTAAAGTATGAAAGATTCCTTGAAGCATGAGTTTCATATTGTTTTTGAAGCTTGTTTCAAAACTTGATATGAGAATTAAAGTGTCATAATTATTGACTTTCACATGGTTTTTTACCTATATATGAAGCATGTTCAAATTGAGAATATTATTTATTAATTAACCTAATTGATAGTTTTGATGATGATTTTATCTTTAAATATAAGTTTAGATAAAATTGACTTTGAAGTGTCAAATTGTTATCATTTATAAAGAGTGTTACATAATTTTTGTTTAAATTTATATTTTGGGTTAGTTAGTTCCATTGGGGTGTTCACTAGTCTAGATTGTTTAAGATGTAGTTTGAATTATAGTTCAATTGAGGGTGTTCCATTAAGTTAAGAGTGTTGAGATTTGGTGTGTCATTATATTATGCGATGATTATTAGTAAAGAGGGTGGAATAAAGACCCTAAACCCATAAATTTGTGTAGCCAGTGTAGGGTATTATGTTTTTTCCATAAATATTCTTAGAAAGCCCTTGTATCCACTAGTAAAGAGTGTCTCATCACATGGCAAGGTATGAAATCCCCTACACATCGGGTAATATGTGTACTTCATTGCTAAGGCATGAGTTATATCAGTTATAGAAACTTTCAAGTGAAGCAAAGTGATAGTTTTGAAGTAAAGAAGTAAAAAAAGATTTTAACAGGGTCTTTAAATATTTTTTAAAAACTTTTGAGTCATGGTATTTTAAATGAGTTTGTTTATAATTTTGAGTTATATGGATTTTTAACTAATTTACATTAAATTTGTTAAACTTCTTAGTTGAGTTGAGTTGTACCTGAGTTAAACATGCAGTGCATAACACTTATCATTTACTACTTTATAACCTGTTTTATATTCTCACATACTCAGTACATTTCATGTGATGTCCCCTAATTTCTATATTACTTGTAAACCCTATGAAGACCTAGCCATCCTTTGGAACACTCGTAATTGATTAGACTTGCATTTCATGGATATTAGAAGAGTGGTGAGTTCTCATTAGTTCTAGGATTGATTATTGGGTTTATTATTGCTTTCTATATCTAAGGCATTAAATTTATTCTTTATTTCATTATTTTGAGGCTAGCTAGGCATCTTGTCCTAGTAGTCCTGTATTTAGAGTTTAGAGGTTTCATACTGACGTTGTGTTAGTAATGAGATATTGATCTTTCATATTTTATTGGCTTATTATTTATTTCTTGATGTGAGGTAAACTATTTCTTTCATTATTACTTTTGATGATGCTTTTGCTGAGTCATGAGTGTAGATCTTAGTATAGTCCAAGTGATTCGTCCAAGGCTGCTAAGGAAACTTAATGGATAAGGATGTTTTTCCCTCCTACACATGACTCTGGGGTGTAAATGAAGGGTTGGATCTATATCTATATCTATTTTTTTTCTTGTTATTATGTTAGTTTAGTATCATTAGATATATTTCCTATTTGGTTCATGTATTTTAAGAGGTAACTTTTTACTAACATGAACTAAATTGTAATGACTCGTTTGGTCATTTCCTTTCTTTGCATATTTATCTATGCTTAGAGTTGTCTGGTAGTTACCTCAAGTTATTTATGACTTGTTGGGATGGTAGCCTGATGCACTGGAAGTTCGTTTGCCCGTTATCTCAGTTTCCCTATTTTAAATAATGGAACTCGAGAATGACATTGTAGTAAATGCGCTCAGAATTAAATTTCAATAGTTCCTTTAGCTCTAGAATGACGACTTTGGTTTAAGGGGACCTTCAGTTCATGTATCGAGCTTTTTATTTTCGGTTTGGATTATTTTGTGGAAATTTAGTCCAGCCAAAGCTCATTTTGGATCCTAGGTGGTCTTTTGGTGATTGGATTGTTGGATCAAAATTTCAACAATTCCATCAGCTCCGGAATAATGAACTTGGGCTAGTTGGGTCATTGGTTCACTTCTTGGGGTGTCCGGACTCATTTGGGTTTGTTTGTGGAAGTTTCCAAGTTAGACCCTATTGGTCCTTTTTAGTTTTAGGGTCCTTTTTGCGTAAACGCCCTCTGATGGTCATTTCATCGATTCTATTAGGTTTGTAATATATTTTCCATCCATAATGCATATTTGATTAATTGGTATTGGTTTCCATTTTGATTCTAAGTTTTTGGTTGATTAATTATTGTTGTAGAAATTTCTGCAAGAACTGTTACTCAGCACGATTGCGCCCCTTCTAGCGTGATCGCAATAAATCCTTTTCCCCATTTAAGCACAATCGTGTTTTCCTTGACGTGATTATACTAATCTCTAATTTCTTCTTTATTGAGAACGCTCTCCTTTGGCACAAATGCTCCCAGTCGTGTGTAGATATAAAGCTGAGAACTTTGATTTTTCAATCATTTCCATAATTTTCCCTTTTCTTAGATCAGTCTCCCTGTCTCTAGAAAAAATGCCTTGCATTCTTGGTGCTAGGGGAGCTTCATTGATCGGTTGCTACTACGTCACCACCTTCGGTAAGTGTGTTTCTTCTCTTTGAAGAGCTTAGCTACCTCCCCTTTAAAGGCTGCCCTTGGGGCTCAGCATTTCTCTCAAATTTTCTTCAATCATTTGTGTTGTTGTTGTTCTTGGGGGATTCTTTCACTTCATACTCGCTTCCGACTTAGTTTCCGGTGAAATAACCCCTTTGATTTAGCTTGATCACTTTACCATGAATTGTAGCTTTTCCCCGACTGATTCTCTACTAATTTAGGGCCTTACGATGGTCCCAATGGGATCAAACTTGAACCACATATTCCTTGAGTTGAGGCCTTAATGCTTGTATTTTCAAATTATTTTTCCAAGCTATAGGGCCCGCGTGCCTATTTTGGGGCACATTTTTTGACCCGGGTTACTAATTTCAATATGGGTCTCATTCTTCATGTTTTAATTCCTAGATTTGTAATTTTTATTTTTGGATGACTTTGACTTTGTTGGAGCTTCTGGCCCATAGTGCGTGCATTTTGGGGACTTTTGTTGGAGCTCAAGTAGGCTAGGTTTATTTATGTGCATTGTAGACTGGCTATTATTTTTTGTGTGTGATATGGATAATACTATGGTTTGGGCTTTAGGTTGATCGGTTTATTGTTAGCTGATATCCTTATTGGATTTCGGGGGCCTGTAAAAGGGAATAGAGGGTAAAGAGTTGTATGCCTGGGTCCTAGCCTCACCGTGTGGGGCCACAGACCTTGGGATCTATTTGTAGTTGTCGCGTGATGAGTGTGATGAGATGAGCTCTTAGTTGGTGTCCTTTCGATAGACTCCGATTATTTTCCATTTTTGTTATTATGAATATTGTTGTTTCGATATTGTGTTGAGGTATATGTACATTATTGTTTGGCTTGAGTTTTGTACTAATGGAGTACAGACCCTACATTTGATTAGAGACGTGGTCCTTCAGGGCGCAGACCCTAAGTTTGGCACCGATGCGGTGCGGACCCTATATTTGATTAGAGGCACGACCCTGAGTTTTGCACTAATGAGGCGCGAACCCTAAATTTGGAACTGATGGACCCTATATTTGATTAGAGGTGTAGTCCTCCGAGGTGTGGATACTGAGTTTGGCACTGTTTTGGGTGAGTCCCCGAGATTGGTACTTATTGAGAGGATGGTGTTGGAACTATATGATACTGCCCTATTTTACTTTCCTGCACCCTTGTTTATTACCATCCTATTATTTGTGTTCATCGGACTTAAAGGGGAAGTCACGGTGGGTTCTGTTGTGTTATTTTTACTTATCGGTTGTATGGGATGCCAAGTAGGTTTTGTTTGTTTACTTTTTGTTCCTTACATAGTTGTATCCTACTATTCGATCTTTTATACGTAGTGCATACATATATAACCTTATGGTAGTTGGTTCTTGCCGTAGCTGGAGCACAGGTATGTTTCTTTACTTTGATTTCGCGTTTTTGGGTACTAGTCACTCAATCATGTTCACTATGTTTTAGTTCTTTTTGATCTGTGCTTACATTTCTGGTATCTTATCTTTTGCATAACTATTAGTTTTACCATT
>JBDJHY010682695.1:0-15914 GCA_039654485.1 Withania somnifera | reverse complement strand
ATTAGTCTATAATATACCCTGTATATTATAGCTATTTCTTGAGTATTTACTTTGCTATTAAGGTTTTTTACCTTAACATTCAAAGTGAGGGTATCCATAATATTTTGGTCGTTTAAGGCGACCGAATAATTTGGATAACAATTGAAGTATACTGGGCCATTGGCTAGGTTACTCTGAAGAACACCTAAGAGAGAGTCATCGAAATTTAGATGTCTACTATCTCTTAAGAGTAAACAGATAGGAGTGTCTAAACCTAATCTAAAGAGTGGTTTGACAGCGACTTGAACAAGTCCTATATGTAGAAACTTGTAATCTTTTTGATACCTATGGATATCTCTAAGGTTTAGCAGTCTAATAGTCTCGGTAGACCTATTGATAGCTATGGTAGACTCACATGTCTTAATATTGTAACTCTTAATAAAACTGAAGTTTCCTATCTCATAGATAGACTGGAATTTTTCTTTAGGAATGTTCCAATTCTGAAGAGTTTGTTCTACTTTGGATATCTTAGTATCCACAGAAGAGATATTCACACTGTTTAAAATAGATTGACTAGATGTGGGATTCATTTCCAAAAAAACATACTATCCTTAAGAATTCGGTTTAGTATTTATGAAGTTCATATGATAAATATAAAATTGAAGCAACTATCTAAAGTATATAATACCTTAATGTCTCTTGAAGAAATCAAATAATACTGTTTTAAATACTAGTTAAGAATTGGTTAATACTATTTGTTGTATCTTTGGAGCGATGGGACCACCAACCTACCCGACTTACACCCTGCAGGCTTTACGGCTATTCAGGCTGACCAACATCTGAATCGGTACTTATCCGATTACTTCAAAGCATACTCAAAAGAGTGATAACCTTACTACCAGATTTATAAAAGTATAATTTGATTACAATAAGAGACAAGATGTATATTATACAATAGACAGTGTATCAATAATGTATAATCATAATAACTTCATACTAACCTATTCATAGGATAGTATGAGGATTTTACTCACTCATAAATTTACTAAGTATAAACATGTTTAACATGGCTCTGATACCATTTAAAGGTAGAGTTTCAAAGAAACGGGTAAGTAGGACCAAGGGTCAAATAAGGCTGATGCAGGTATAGAACACACAGAAGTCAAACCTATTATAACAGCATCCGAGGCCACAACCTTAGGTCTAGTAGGAATAGCATATAACTGGCGATCACCAGCATAACGACCACCACCGTCCCTACCATGCTGGCCACTACCACGATAACCACCCTATGCCCCACCTCTAGCTGGCAGATGCACTGATCTCAAAGGTTGTACAGATTGCGAAGCAGGCTGAATAATGCCCCTCTGAGGACACACTATGGCATAATGACCCACAAAGCCACATTTAAAACATGGCCTGATGGCCTACTCTTTCCGGATCCTCTACCAGAACCTATCTAACTACTATGTTGCGACAATCCAGATCCTAGAGAATACTGTGCTAGAAATGGAGATGAGACCTACAATGATACCTGCACCGACCCATTGTATTGGCCCTGTTCCTGATGAAACTGACCACAGCCCCCAGAACAAGACCCTCTAAAATCTCCCTAATGACTTAGCCTCTTCTCGTTGCGTTTATGTCTCATGATAGAGGGCTTCCAGAGAATTAGCGCGATCAACCACTTCCTGAAGTGGACCCATCATATACTAGAAATGCTACTTCCTTGCAGAGTCTGTCTCTCAATAAATATGCGAATCTACAGACTCTCTGCCTCTATAGGAATGAACTCTACACCGTACACTGATAACTGATGAAATCGAGCCTCATACTCAGCTACAGACATCGAAGCCTGCTCAATCTTTCTAAACTCCTCTCTCTGGGGCTCTTTCTCAGCCTTGGACACAAATTTCCTCATAAAGACCTCATAGAACTTAGCCCAAGTTGGTTGGGGAGAACCTACAGGGCTGCAAGCCAAAAACTCTCTCCACCACTATTTAGATACACCACATATCTAATAGGTAGTTAAAGCTACATTGTGGGTCTTCAACACTCCTATGTTAGTCTACCTCTCTTCACACTCGATGATAAATTCATGGGCATCTTCCCATGGAACTCCAGTAAATCTAAGGGGATCCAACCTCAGAAAACTAGTTAGCAGTTTATATTCTGAATCTGTCATAGCTAGTTGTTGCTTAACATCAGGAGCAACGGATGGCACTGGAAGGACCTGAGCGGGTGTAGAAATCTCTCCTGGAATAATAAGTGGAACTGGTTGCACTGTGGAGACTGTAATTGTAGACTGTGATGATGGAATTGTTGGTTGTGTCCCCTAGGTAGGAGGACCACCATAAGCACTGAGTAATTTCCATAATATTTTACGAATATCTAGAGAAGGCGCTGCAATGGGTGCCGGAACAGGTGTTGTAGGCGCTGCAGCTGGTGCTGCAGGTACTGATGGAACATTAGAAGTAGTGGTGGGAGTAGGTATTTCTGCACGTGCTTTGGCCATCTTCCTTGCTATCGATGAACATATACAATGCATTTGCAAAAGAGTGATGACAATGATTGGGAATTTTCAAGAAACCATCAAGGATGTACGTACGATACAGGATTTAAAAGAAAGAGTCATTTTCTTAAATTTCACCATAGCCTCCCAAAGATAAGCAACGAACATCTCTGCGCCAATTCACAAGACTCTACTAGACATTGGTTCTGTACACCGACACCGATGGACCTACGCTCTGATACCAATTTTTTATGACTTGATTTTTTAGATCATGAGGGTATCTACTATACCACTAGTAGGAGAACCAACCCCGTAGTCTGAAGCCGAAGTGGAGGACTACTATATCAAATGTTGAAAGCACAAGTTTAATAAATAGTATATGAATGAATAAGGTGGAAATATAATAAATAAATAATGCTCAAAACCCGGTATCAGTGTAATACAAAACCTCTCAGTATAGAATAAGGAATCAACTGTCTAATACAACTATAGCTTCAAAAATACATGGAGATCAAAAGAAATACTGAAGAAAAGCAGGAAAAGATGGACGCCAAGCTCACCCTAATTCTTTGAAAGTCAATAAAGTCTGCACGAATAGAGATATGTAATCAAGGTCAGGCACCTGTACTCGGATTTCCATATGGGTAAGAATAGTATGATTACAAGATACCGAAGAAACCCGTACCCAGTAAGTTTCGAGGGCCCACTAGGAATATAGGGGTGCTGGAAAGTAATGGAGCACTATTACAAGTTACCAAGGCTTCCCTATCAATTACCAAAAAAATAAATCTCGGGCCTCTGTGACTCAGAGGACCGTGCCTCACACTCGAGTGCAAGAAATAAACTCAACCAATACCCACCTCGGGGTCTGTGCCTTAGATATATCATACTCAACCCTACAACTCAAACAACCATGCCTTACACTCAAGTGCAGGGGATATAAGCTCAATCAGAATCAAACTCTAGGTTTACGCCTCTAAAGAACACACCTCTAAGATGAAATACAAGGTATAAGCTCTTACAATACCGGTTAATCCACCCAAGGCAGATGACATGTCCCTTCCCAATCGTGGGTCTGCATAATCAGTTCCAATAGAGGCAAACTATATCAATCAAAGTCTAAGATTGACCAAAGGACACCATCTAAAACTCAACTCACAAAAATTGCCATGTAGGAAATCAAACCAGTCAACAAGGTCCATGGCCACCCCATGGTAAGGCCATACTAAGGACATGCGACCCCTCATCCTCCCTGCCACAACATAAGCTCCAGAATAACTGGTAAACTAGCTATATACCAATTAAAGGATAACAATCGACCTAAAGTACCCAGCCCAATATGCCAGCCATAACAGTACAGTATAAATAACCCAGTCTAAGAAAAAGAGTAAGCCTATCCTACTTGGGTGTTGGCGAAGATCCTCGAAATATGTGCACCACAGGACTCAAGCTCTGAAGGCAGCCAAAAATCCCTAAAACTATCGAAATACGATTCTAGGGGTCAAAGCATAATGAATAAGACCCCTCTTGCAAAATGCAAATTAGGTCGGAAAATGGTACCTAAAAGGGGCCTGTGGACCCCACAGTCCAAAAAATTCAACTACAAATACCGAAATAAAGGGTTGGATCAAGGGACACATGGTTTAATTTTGATCCCAAGAGGACCATCAGAAGGTCCCCAAAAAAGCCTAAAAATAGCATGGTCAAAAGTGCAAAATAATGCACAATCACAAAAAGCTAGAACGGAAGGAATACACACCAAAATTGATATGTTGCTTGAACACGGAGTATAGCCCAACTAAATACACTAGAAATGAACAACAATACCACTTAGAATAAGGAAAATATGCATCAACTTAATTAAGGGTTAACAATGGAGAAAACCCTCTATTTTCAAGGAAATTACGATGAGAAACAATTTACCAACGAGAGGGAGGGCATGGGTGAGCCTTTCCTTCAACTAGGGTGTATTTTAACAATGAATTTTCTACTAGAAAGGAGAGAAATGGAGAGACATTTGGGTGAAAGTGAACTAAAAATTTAAGGAAGAAACTAATATATTGCCAAACCTTTCTTCATCACGATCATGTAGGGCAAGGGTCGCGATCGTGATTAGCTGCTTCACCAGGCATTGCGATCATGTGACTGGGGGGTTGTGATTGCCAAGAGTAGTGGGCGGACAACTTCATTGCAATAGAGAAGTGGGATCAAAGCATCATGATCGCGTAAGGTCTCTTCTCGATGATAAAAAAGAAAATCCTCTACACCAGATACTGTTTGACAGCATAAATCTGTAATAACAAAAAATTTGGAATACCACCAAAAAATAGATAAAATCTCTAAACATTGGAATGGAAGAAAGGAAAGTAAATAAACAAGCTGGTTATTATAATGTGGTCACATATTTTACTATGCATTCTGCATAATGCCTTCAGTGATCAGTATCTCCCATCAATGATACGGTGCCCTTAATTTGCATATGTTTTCTCATTCCTTGGCATAATTTCTCTCTTATTTTCCACAAATCCTTATGGCCTTATTGTTCCTGTAAATTCCATACTTAGGCAACTTATTAGCATAAAAATCAATTTCCAGCATGCTCTAAATAAGAAATACTTTGCATTTAAAGGCTCAATAAGGCGGTATTCCGCCAACTTATCAAACCCCCTAACTTAAACTATTTTTTATCCTCAAATAATGAGATTAAGTGTCTGAATTCAAAAAGACAAGGACCTGCGCAATACAATTACACATTAGGCATTATCATGGCGGACTTACTTTTGGAAGACTTCTATACTATATGGTTGTGTGCAAATTGAAAAATACTTATCAACAAAAGTAAAACTTTATTTTGAAAAGGGGTACGGTGTATCCACAACTCAACTATCGGGCATCCCATGCACTAGAACAACACTTTCTTGGATGTCTTACTCTTAACACTTGTCATTCTCATTCAAGTTCATTAATTGAACTAGGGGCTATACGAGGTTAAAGCACCACTCACAACAAAGAGAGGATACTATATTCTCATTTTGATGCTTGGGATGTCACATGGATAAGAATCTAATCACTCACTCTAAAAAAGATTTTCACATGCCACTAGTAGAGCCATATGCTTGCCTAAATTATATTTCTCCACTAATATAGTCCACCCTGGTCTAGAATCTTCTAGGATTTGCGAGTAGTGCACTAGATAGGAAGATGATCAGGTAGGTAGGCATTGAAATTCGCTCAACACATTTCTCTTTATCTTATTATCATTTTGCCTTCTTTTTTTTCATTCTTTCCCCTTGTTCTACATCGACCTTATTAATGGATTCTCCCTTTTTTTTGTTTAACCTTCCTTACTTCCCCATTTATGACTTTATTTAATCTCTTCACACCTATACTCGACGCTTTTTTTGAGTGGAGGATGAAAATGCTCACCTTTACTCTTGATTTATCTTTTCTCTTGTGTGCCAAATTTAGGCCTTTTGACTACAAGTTTATACCATTTGAGCTCAAAATGGGTTAAAGTGCTAACGTTTGTGATGTCACACCTATGATTTGATATGGTGTTCAAATAAAAGGTTTTAGGCTCAACTAGGCTATCTAGCCATTGGTGAGGGTACGATTTCCATTTTGGTAGGGTGGTGGTTCCAAAGAAAGACTAAATCATTTTCCAAATCAAGCATAGACTAGAATTTCTCCTTGACTTACAATTTGGGTAAGTTCTAGCCTATGTCGAGGCAAGTGAACCCACAAAGGTCCTATCTCACAAGGCACTCTATCCCTCATTTTTTTGCCAGTCCCTTGCTCAATCAACATCATTGAATTAGATTAACATCTCCAATCTTTAAATTATATTTCGAAGAAGTTAAGACAAATTAAGAATTTAAAGTCCCGAGCATTAGAAGATATCCCATGCTGAGTCTTATTCTCATTTATTCAGCTGCACATACCCAACTTTCCTAACTTTTTACATCCAAAAATATTTTCAAGTATTTTCAATTAGTGCACGACTCTATGCATAAAATGAGGCAATCAAAGTGGATCGCTTATTCCTGTCTATCATAGGGGGAACGCCACCCTATTAGATACTAAGAAAAAGAATCGAAGGCAAAAGAATTAAAATTTTGCTCCTTGGGAAAGAACTGTGGCATAAAGAAAACTCTTAGAGTTTATTTCTACTCTATATGCACATACAACAACAAAAAAATAGAAATGCATGAGATGCGCATGAACTAAGAATACAATGAGCCTGATAGGGGTGCAATGCAATCTCCCACGCGATCTTTATAATTTAACATATGATAAAGAAAAATAAAATATCAGCTAACACATGGATAAGATAATAAAGAAAAAACCACGAACTTAAAATGTTTCTACCAACAAATGGACAAAACTAAATAACAAAATGACATAGTCAACAATGCCCGCACATGGGCAAACAAAAAAAAGCAGTAATAGTCATCAAATTCCTCAGATGGGCTCAACAAGTATTAACAATCAAGAAAAACCCCACACAGGCGTATCATAGTATCAGGAGAGATACCAAGGAAAGTTCCATGTTCCACCATAGAAATCAATGCAAAGAGAGTGCCCCACCCTTAACAAAAAATGACAACATTAACCCTAATACAATAAATATAGAAAGAGCAGAGGTTAGAACTCCCTGTAGTAACTACTGCTATGGTGGTGGAAAGGAAGGACTGAAAATGTTGCCAGCTAGATCAGATCCAAGATCCTAGGTTCCTTCAGGAGGCGCGTGGGAGCTAGACAAAGCACCCACTTGTCTGTTGCACTCATATGCAAGCGAGCGTCATTGGGAAATTTCAACCTGTTGCGCCTTATTTAAGGCATCATAGTCTGTCAGAGCTACTTCGTATTCTTTTCAGCATCCTCCCTAGATGAAATTACCTCAGTACCTGCAAGTATTTCATCCATGAAGTTATCAAGATCAAAATCAAAAGTAAAATCCTTATTTTTCTTGATGGTTTTCACATCTTACTTCAACCCTGCTACTTCTCTCTCCAAAACCATCACCCTCGTACATAACTTAGACACTTGGTTTATCAAGGGTCTTACTGCCTTGTACACTACCTTTTGGATGATTTCAGGGAGTTTTTCCATCTATTGGGCTAGCTAGACATGTTTGGGGCCACTAACAGCTCCCTTGGTTTAAATTGATGCATATATGGCATGTTAGACGGAGGCTATAGTTTGGTGCCCGATGGGGCTGGATTATTGCATCAGTGACTTGTTTCCCTATGGTTGGCTTTCACTAGCATTCTCCTCATCCGGGATTGGGGTACAAGTAATGAATATATTACTATTTTTCTCATAAAAAATAGAAGGGTCGTCCTCATTGAACCGATGTTTTCTCAAAATTAGGTTTTCTTCATCTCGGCTGACTACTAGGTTGATCCTTGATTCTATATTTATACCCGATCAAGCCCTCATATGAGGGGTATCGAAGATAAGTGACACATCATATATATAAACATAGGGAAAGAGTATAGGCCTCTTATTTTGCCGCATCCGTGTGCTTATCTCAGTTGCTATAATCTCTCCCAAGTGGATTGGTATGCCAATCATGATCAGGGCTATGAGTATGCATTTGTGAATTGACGACTTATTGTCATTAGTGGCCGGCCTCAAATGCAAACATACAGGGATGAGCCAATGTTTGGCCTCAATTATTAAGTTTTTTTTCTTCCCCTTCGAAGTAGCCCACAATGTTTCTCCCTTTGAAATGATACTAGAAACCCATGAATATTGTGACTTGGTTATAGCCATCTTGTCCCTATAAGTGTTTTCCCTAGTTTCGTCCTTTCTAAGTAAGATCATGTTAATTTCCTTAGGGGAACAATCCACTTCCACACCCCAAATCAGCATGCTCAACTGAGGATCATGTTTATGAGTCTTCTTTTCAATGCATTGGGCCTTATAGGCAGCATAGAATTCCTGGACCAATTCAGTTACATATTTGGATTGAGCTTTAGTAAATATTTCACAGTTTTTATACTTAAGTTGGTATTCAATCTCGAGGAATAAACCTTTCACTCCTACCAAGTCAAATCATCTTTTCCCATTAAATCCCCTACAAGTCCATCAGTGTATATCCTATCCATTCTCTTTGCCCCAAACCGGACCATATTTCCTCCTTCAGGTTGATCCTGAACTTCTTTCCCTTTGCCTCTGTCACTTTGAGTTGCACAGGTAGGGTTTATCCTAGGTGGTACCATGCCTGCAAAACCTTGTTAGCCTGATCGATAACTAATACATAACACATGAGAGTGCAGTACATGGTCTTGGGGAGATGGAGTAATATGTGCTCTAGTATGCAAACCACATAATGGAGCCGCATAACTCACTACTTTACTATGCGGACCACATAACTAATTGTGCGGTCATATAATTTGGCATGTGGATTGCATATTGAATTTCTAGTAGCAATTCCCCTTAAAAAAATTTACTGCACAAATTTATAACAAAAACATCACTATTAGCCAAGTTAATAGTTATTCAATTCCTTTCCCGTAGTTTCTTTAGGTGTACCTCATCATTTTAGGGTGAGTCAGGTTACTAAGATTTCCCCCAAACTTATGACTTCACAAGGTGAAACCAAATACCCCATTATTGTACTTCCACCCATCTCAAGTGTCGTGTTAATTTGGAGAATTGACCCTTAAGAACGACGTCACTCACTTTATCATTAGGTTATCACAGTCTGAATCAAATAGGGTTACCCAGACTTCACCCCCACTAAGTCCACTACTATTATTAACTCCACCAATATCACAAAATTAAAACATGAACGTCACCCCAACACTAATTTTTGATACATTCACCAACATGGGGAAGATGGGAAAGGGATTTGCATGAGTCATCAACAGTTATCACATGAATCCAAGGAATGTTTGCATATCACCGAGAACAATAAACAAAAACAACTAAGAATATGAAAATTTACTTATATGAAGCCTAGGAGTTTAGGAAATTGCTTGAGAAGTAGAGGGTGTGAGGAAGGATGATGGGTGAAAGTCAAAGAATTAGTAAAATCTGTTTGGTCTATTGATGTAAGGTTAAAAAGAGGTAAATAGCAAATAATAACTGTCTTGGGAAGTTTATGTGGGCATTTGAATGGATGGGTCATGATTATGGGTTGGGTTGCACTGTTTTAATGAGGAAACACGTACTCACCTAGGAGGCTCACTTATGTGGACTGCATAATAGATTTTTCAGCCGTATATGGAGCCACACAACTCAAATGGAAGCCGCATAACTTTCTGTCATGGTATGCAATTCGCATAACCATTTGTGTGTCTATACAATTTGGCTATGGAACCGCATACTGTTTGGGTCAACCCAATGTCATCAATATTTGTCTACAAAATCAGTCCTCATGCTTCACTTGTACTTCAATAAAACATAAACACGACACTAACTTGACATTTAAATAAGCAATAACAATAAAAACACTTAGGTTGCCTCCCAAGAAGTGCCTAATTAACATCAAGGCACAACGTGGATACAATTTTTCAAGATCTATCGATCCAAATGACCTCTATCCTCTTTACTTCATCTTCGCATTCCAAGTAGTGCTTCAAACGCTGCCCATTCACATTGAACATTTTCCCATCTTTACCTACCAATTTAACAACACTATTTGCAAACACTTGGGTCACTCTAAAGGGACCAAACCATTTGGACTTCAAATTTCTCGGGAACAATCTTAGCCTCGAGTTGAACAAAATTACCAAATCTCTAACCTTGAACTCTCTCTTCAAGATTTTGGCATCATGATACTTCTTCATGTTATACTTGTAGACATTGGCACTTTCATAAGCTCTTAGGTGGAATTCATCAAGCACATTAACTTGATCCACCCTTGATCTTGCTGCATCATCCTAATCAAGGTTCAACTTCTTCAATGCCTATAATGCTTTGTGCTAAAGCTCCACCGGTAAGTGACATATTTTTTCAAAAATAAGTTGATAAGGTGACATGCCAATAAGAGTTTTGAAAAACATCCTATATGCCCATAGGGCATCATAAAGCTTTTCTACCCAATCAGTCCGGTTAGTATTCACTATTTTAGCCAAGATTCCTTTGATCTCATGATTTGATATTTCAACTTGACTGCTTGATTGTGGGTGATAGGGGTAGCTACCCAATGCTTGATACAATACTTGGCCAACAACAAATTAAAGAGGCGGTTGCAAAAGTGAGACCCTCCATCACTAAAAATAGCTCGAGGGGTCCCAAAACGTGTGAAAATGCTCTTCTTGATGAAATGGTTCACACTCTTACACTCATTATTGGGAACATCAATTGCTTAAACAATTTGAGACACAGTATATCACCATTAGAATGTATTTTTGTCCATATGAATTTACAAACGTCCCTGTGAAGTCAATGCCCCATAAATCCAACAACTCTACCTCCAATATTGGTGTCAAATGCAACTTATGCTTCCTTGAGATTCCTCTATGCCTTTGGAATTGATCATACCTTTTCACAAACTCATACACATCTTGGTGCAATGTTGGCCAATAGTAGCCACATTGGGGCACCTTAGAGGCGGTTCTCATATTTCCATGGTGCCCAAGCTTCTAAAATGGATCTCATTTCCCCTTTTGGGATACATATTTGAATTACACCATCTGCACAATTCCTAAAAAGGTAAGGATCATCCCAAAAGTAGCTTCTCACATCATAAAGGAATTTCTTCCATTTATGATATGTGAGATCGTTCAGTAGGATATTGCAAGAAAGGTAGTTTACCATGTAGGAATACCATGGAATCACTCTTTCCTCCAAGGTCATAACATGTTCATCCAAAAATTCTTCAACAATCTCCACTTCCCCCTCCTTTGTCTCTCTGGCTTCAAGTCGCGACAAATGGTCCACTACTTGATTTTCACACCCTTTTTTATCTTTGACTGCAAAGTAAAATTCTTGCAACAAGAGCACCCAATGAAAAAATCGAGGCTTGGTATATTTTTTTTCATGAGATAATGAAGGGAGGCATGATTGGTGTGTACTATTACTTGGTGCCTAAAAGATAGGCACGAAACTTCTCGAAGGCATAAACTACAACCAGTAGTTCTTTCTTGGTGACCATGTAGTTATTTTGGGCATCGTTCAAGGTTTTACTTGCATAGTACACTGGGTGGAATATTTTGTTCCTTCTTTAACCCAAAATATCCCTAAGCTCTACCCCGCTAGCATCACACATCAATTCAAAGGGTTGTGACCAATCGAGTGCAATAATAATGAGGGCGGTGATTAGCTTCTGTATGAGGAACTCAAAAGCCTTCAAGAAATCCTCATTTAAATTCTTGCATATTTTCCAAGATATTTCACATAGTGTGGGAAATCTTGAAAAATCCTTCACAAATCTCCGGTGAGAAACCGCATGCCCAAGAAAACTCCACACCCCCTTCATGGATGTAGGAGGTGGTAGTTTAGAGATACTTCAATTTTTTTCTCTATCCACTTGAGTCCCCTCCTCCAATATTTTGTTCCCTAAAACAATACCATCCTTCACCATGAAATGGAACCTTTCATAATTCAACACAAGGTTCGTTTCTTCATATCTTTTGAACACCTCTGCCAAATGCTCCAAACATTGGTTAAACAAATTCCCTACAATGGAGAAATCATCTATGAATATTTCAATAGAATCTTCAACCATATCCTAAAATATTTCCATCATGCATCTTTGAAATGTGGCCGGGGCGTTTCAAAGACCAAAGGGAATTCTTTTAAAGGCAAAGCTCCCGTAGGGACAACTAGAAGTTGTCTTTCTTAATCTTTCAGGGAAATTGAGATTTATTGTACCCTAAGTACCCATCAAGGAAGAAATAGTAAGATCTTCCTAACAAACGATTAGGCATTTGATCCATAAAGGGAAGAGGGAAGTCATCCTTAATAGTGCATGCATTCAACTTCCAATACTCCATGTACAGGCGCCACCCAGTTACGAGTCTCGTTGCAATTGACTCATCCTTGGAATTTTCTACCATTATGATGCGTCCCTTATTTGGTACATATTGCAACAAACTAAGTTATTTTCTATCTAATATTAGATAGACAACTCCATTATCTAACCATTTAATGATTTCCTTCTTCACAATTTCTTGAATGGGAAGGTTTAGTCGTCTTTGGTGCTAAATGAAGGGTAAGAATCCATCCTTAAGTTGGATCTTTTGAGTGTATATTCTCAGAGGGATACCAATTATGTCCGTTATGGTCCATCTAATGCCATGGATATGCTAGTTCAAAATAGAGAGTAGTGTTTCAACTTGATGTTTTATGAATTTGGCGGATACTATCACCAAAAGGGATCGATGCTCACCAATGAATTCATACAAAAAAGGTGGTGGAAGTAGCTTCATTTCCAGTGTCAGAATCTCAAGGATGGACGACTTGGATTGTGGGGATTATCTATTTTCCAAGTCAAGGTCTAGCTTCTTGGGATTGCTAGAGTATGAAGCTTTTCCAATAAGGGTCACAACTACTTCATCAAAACCTTCAAAGTTCGTGCTTTTATTATTTCATAACATGGACGATAAACTCTCCCCAAAACTTTCTACCACAAATGAGTAAGACACCACTTCATCAATTAAATCAATCACTAAGATGACATGATAATCATTGGGTTGTTTCATTGACTTGCATTCATCGAATGTCACCTCTTTATCATTTACCCTAAACTCCAACTATCCACATTCGACATCCACTAATGCTCTTTTGGTGGCAAGGAATGGTCATCCTATAATAAATGGGACCTCTAAATCCACTTCACAATCAAGGATGACAAAATCCGCCGAAAAGATGAACTTGTCAACTTTCACTAATACATTATTGAGGATCCCAATTTTCCTCTTTATAGATCAATCCTCTATCAACATTCTCATAGTGGTGGGTTTGGGGGTCCCCAATCCTAATTTCTTGAATAGCTCTAGGGGAATCATATTTATGCTTGCCCTCAAATCACACAAGGCTTTGGAAAATTCATAAAGTCCAATTGTTCATGGGATTGTAAATGCTCCTAGATATTTTTTCTTGACCATTATACTACTATACATGATAACCCTACAACTATGTGACACCTAGATTTTTTCAAACTCCAAGCTTCTTTTTTTGGTAACCAAATCTTTCACGAATTTCACAAATCCATGCATTTGCAACAGAGCATCAATATTTCCCCCTTTGATTTCTCAATATTTCCCCCCTTTTTCACTAGAAACATCATCAATATCATTTGGGACTTGCACCACCTCATCGTTTAAGACAACACCACTTCCCGACTCTTCATTTTCTTTCTTAGTTTTTAAGCCAGTTGTCACCACTTCTTTTTCCTCTTGCTTGTATCTGTCACCTACATATCCCTTGCCTTTCATAACTCTCCCACTTCTAATCAGTTTGGCCATGCAATGCATGTTATCATTCTTTGGATTTGCCACCGTGTCACCAGGAAGAGTCCTTTTCTGCCTTTGGTTTAGGGACAGGGAGATGTGGTTTTTTTTAATTTTCATCATGTTGGATGGAGGCAGAATTGGAGCCCACCGTTTGACCCATGTATTTAATATCCTTTCCCATGGTTTCAAATTGTTTTAAGATTTGTGCTAGGATTTCTTCCACTTTGGAGCTAGTGGGGTCACTAATAGATGCATAGTGAGGACCCCAATCTCTATTGTTAGGAGGAACATGTTTTTTGTTTCATTGGTCCCTCCATCCTTTATTTCTATTCTTCCATTTGTCCCTCTCATGATCTCTCCATTGACCTCCTCGGTCTCCTTCTCTCAATTGCCCTTTCATGGCAATCATTCCAACCTTGATTCCATACCCTTTCTTGGGGAGGGAACTCCCCTCTTGAGCGGCCAAGAAATAAGCATCTTTCTCACTAGACAATTCATTATCCTACTCACGATATTGAATGGCTCCATCATGTGAAGAAACTGCTTTCACACTCTTTGTTCCCAAATTCATTACATGTTTGGTGAGTATGTCCACTTGTGTGATCAACTTTGACATATTCTCTTCCCTCTCTTCTTCTCTCCATCTTTTCTCAAAAGAGATATCAAAGGAGGGAGACCCCATGGCCACCTCGACTCTTTAGTATGCCAAGCATAATTTGTCTTTGTCATCCTCTCAGATAGACCTCTTGCAATGCCAAATGATTGATCCATAAGCGATCCTAAGGCTATGTTATTTGCGACAGCTTTATTTGTGGAGTTCAAGGCTCGGTAGAAGGTTTGCAGCAGTACTTCATTGAACAATCCATAGGTAGGGCATTGATTTAACAACTTATTGTATCTCATCCACACGTCATGTAATTATTCCCCTTGTAGTTGATGGAAAGTCATTAGCTCATCACAAATTTACAATATCCTAGCCGGTGGGAAAACCTATCCATAAATGCTTCGATCAATTCATTCTATGAGGTGATTGATCCCTCGGGTAGTTCCTCCAATGATATGGTGGCCTGTCCAATTAGACAAAATGGGAAACGCCTATGTCGGATGGACTCTTGTGTGATGTTGGCCATGGTATACGGTTGGAAAACTACTAAAACATTTTTGAGATGACTATTTGGGTCCTCTTGGGGTTTATCTCCAAACAAGCCTTTCATTTGAAGAAAATGTAGCATGGTGCTAGTAATTTGAAGGCAATATTGCCTTTTTGTGGAGGTAGGCAGTTAGCATTAGCGGTGTGGCCAAGAATAACCCCATCATCATCTACATAGCCTTGGTAAGAGGCTTCACTACCTTTTTTTCTGTTGTTCATCTCCGGCACTGTAATGAACAAAAGCAGCAAAATAACATAAATTAAAATTGCAAAATAAAAATAAATCTAAACACTAAGAAGGGAAAATTTAAAATTCTATTCCCCAGCAATGGAGCCATTTTTTATAACATCCAAATGCACTTCCCAATTTAGAAATGTCATAGTTGTTATTCGTAAAGTTACCCAACTTGGAATCGGGGTTGAATCCATGAGGAATAGAGAGATAGATTTGACCCACAAGTGTTAAAAGTCAATCTTATTTGCCCATTTTGTATATAATAAGTAACTAGAGGGGGGTCTCTTAGATATCTTCAATGTTTTAAGTATGTCGATGAGTAAGATGTAGAGACAGTGAAATACAGGATTTGATTTGTGAAATTACAAGTATAAGAGGTTCCTAAGGATGCGCTGACATGGGTCATAAATGCATAATGGGTGTCCTTAGTTAGATTCTTCTTCAACAAATATTATGGGTAGAAAAGATTTACACTAGATCTGTAATCTCACGATCTATAAATACACCATGCCTTATGTTTTCTCAAATCACAATGCATGCTTTTTAGAACCACACTCAATATTTCTAGTAGTTAACCTATCTCTAGCATTAACCATTAAATGAAAGATGTTTTCAAGTCCTTGCTTC
>JBDJHY010682586.1:0-15915 GCA_039654485.1 Withania somnifera | reverse complement strand
TGCCCTAAATAACACCAAATCGATGATGGTTTTATGTTTAATGATTTGGAAAACACCAATAATTCCTGGGAAAACCAGATTAAAAAAGTGAACTAGGCATGTCTGACGAGTCACTTGACGGATTGTCAAGTCACTTTTGACAGACCTTAGAATGATCCATGAAAATGTGCCCCCGTGCCTTGCACAGGATGGTTTCCACAATTTATGTTAATGGACCGTCATTCCCTTTTGCGGTTCGTGGGATGACCCGTGAAACCCTTCTAATAATTAGAATAATTATTGGATTTTTTATCACTGGACAACTTTCACCGGTGGTTCCACCGTCTGTGGTACGACCCTTAAAAAAATTAGCAATTCCAGATCGCGATGAAAATGCACGAAATTTCTTTGTTTAGCCCAGACAACATTTTGGATACAACACCAACTCATGCATTATGACTCTTACTCTTAACATGCTTTGATATCAAAGACTCATCTAATTTGTACAATGTAACAAGTTTCATGCTTCTATCACAAATCTACTACAATTACTCTTTAAGTTGAGAAACAAGAATGTTCATAACCTCTAACTCATAGCGACATGCAAATCCACAACCCTAACTCATAAGGACATATATAATAATTATTTGGCATGTAAAATTTATCAAAAGTAGTCATTAGCCATCAAGGAACATGCAAGGAAGGGTAATCACAATATATAATATGAATTGGAAAGCACGAACAATTTCTACTATGAAATTCATAACTTAGAAAGGAAGGTTTTGGATCCAGGGGTGGAAGAAAACCCTTGTTGAAGTCCCACATACCTTTTACAAAGACTTAATATACCCCGGACGAAGAATTGAGAAGGTTCTTGAAGCCTTTGAAGAAGAACCCTAGGTTCAGAAAAGGGAGAAGACTCATACTTGATTTCTTTTCTTTCTCTTGTCTGAATTGTGAAGACAAAGGGAGGGGTCTTGATTTGTATAAATATGGGGAAATAAGGGTATTTTAGCAAGTACAATAACTCTTATGTAATCGACTCACTTAAAAATGTCAACATGACGTTGTTTGGTTAGGAATTAATAAAGGGAAATATCAAAAATAACCTTGTCATGGATCCAAAGGCCTCAAATGGATAACCATGACACATCTCCTATCATGGTTATCCTTATCCAAAAAATTTCTTTCCATAAAATTTTAAACGTTCCATACTTGATAATAAGCTGCTTTACTAAATGAGCCATAATTCTTTACTTCAAATTCGGATTGGCACGTGGTTTGTTGCATTTATAATTATACTCAGAGACTTTTTCATAGATAGGTTATGTGTCATATAACTTCTTATAAATTAGGAGATATGATTTCTTGAATTTTACCTGTACATGAAATTATACAAATACTACAACAGTAGAAATATTTTGAACTTAACTTTGCACTAGGAATTTCTTATGAACTTGAATCATGTCAAAAACTACTCCCACACTTTAGAAATGATTTTATACACTAGGAAAAAGTGGGAATTCATAGGATCCAAAATTAAGCATGTAACCTGAATGGTTCAAATTTTAGCTCAAATTTCAAGGGTTTAGATTCTAGTTCATAGGCTACATTGCCAGCCCTTCTTAAGATCTGATATAGTATAATAAAGTACTAACTGAGATTTAATTTTCTACCAAACCTCATAACTATATTTTTAGGATACATCATTATATGACAATTGTCAACATCAAACTCTAAATCCTTCCTCCTTAAATCTACATAAAAGTTTTGCCTACTCTGAGATATATTTAATATGTTTCTGATGATCTAAAAATTCTGAGTTGTATAATGAATTAGATTTGGTCCTATATTTGCTGCCTCACCAACCTCATACCATGAAATGGGAGACCTACATATCCTCCCATACAAAGCCTCAAATATGACTATCTAAATACAAGAGTAATAGTTGTTGTTGTATGTAAACTATAGCCAAGTTGTCATCCCAACAACCCTTGAAATTGATTGAGAGCCCTCAATATATCCTCTAGAGTATAAATGATCCTTTCAACTTGACTATCTGCCTACAGGTGGAAAATTATGCTAAGGTGAACTAGGTGCCAATAACCTTCAAAAATGATCTCCAAAACTGGGAGGAAAATTGTGTACCTTAGTCTAAAACAATAGATAAAGGAACCTCATATATCCTGAAAATCTGTTGAAGGTAGATCCTCCCATACTCCTCTATTGATTAACTGGTATAAACTTACAAGAAATAAGCCAACTTAGTTTTTCGTAACACTATAACCCAAGTTAAATCATATCTTCAAATACAAGGTATACTAGTGACATAGTCCATATTATCACTTTACACTTCCAGGATAAAATCTCAAAGTGATGCAACTCGCCTTCTAGTCTTTGATGATCTATATTAACCTGCTGATAGTTAGGACATACTTAGCTATAAATTTTTGTCCCTCTTCATCCCATTAGATCAATAGAGCTCATTAAAGCCCCTATACATCTTAATAGCTTTAGAATGAATAGAAGACCTGGAACTATGAGCCTCAAACAAGATTTTATATCTCAACCCATAGACCTCTAGAATAAATAGATGTCCCTAATATTGAATCACACCATCTACCTCTTTGGAAAAAAACATGTACCTTCTATTTCTTAACTGCGCCCTTCAACTGCAACAAGACCGGATCACTATCCTTCTTTTTCTTTAACTCAACACCTAAGGATTATTAAGAAGCATTTTGAACCAATATAAACCCATAATCAGCACCAACCAACCTAACTCCCGAATGTACAAGCATGTGCACTTCTATAGCTAACTCCCTCTACCCTCATCAATATGGGTCATGCTACCTGTGAAAAACCTTATCAGAGCATCATCCACTATATTGTCCTTAATTGAATGATACATCACACTTATGTAATAGTCCTTTATCAACTCCAACAACCTCCTCTAATGAAGATTTAGATCCTTCTAGCTGAATGCATACTATAAGATCTTGGGGTCAGTAAATAGATCCACATGCACCCTATATAGATAATGCCTCTAAATCTTCAAGGCAAAAACAACAGTTAGCATATCAATTTCATGAGTAGGATAGTTCTTCTCACGAACCTTAAGCTATCTAGAATCTTAACCAATAAAATTATAGTTCTAAATCAAAACACATTCATTTTTAACTCGGGAGGCATCACCATACACCATGAAACTCTATATTCCCTCTGGAAGGTTAATACCGGAGCTGAAGTCACTTAGTTTTCAACTCCTAAAACTTTTCTTTCACTGATCTAACCACCCATACTTGTCATTTTTTTGGTCAACCCGATCAAGGGATCAGCTATAGAAAAGAATCGCTAAAAAAGTCTATGGTAATAACTGCCAAACTTATAAAGCTATAGATAGAGAGGTGGGTCTGGGCTAGTTTTTGAGAATATCACTTTTTTGATAATCAACTAAGATATGACCCAATAAAGGAACTAATCTTAGCCAAAATTTACACTTTGAGAATTTGGTATAGAGTTGACGGACTAAGGGTCTAAAAGACAACTCTAAGATGGTTTGTGTGCTCCTCCACACTTATATATAAACCAAAATGTCATCAATAAAGACTATCAAAGACAGGTCCAAGTACTTCTTGAACACCTTGTTCATAAGGTCCATGAAGTCAGTAAAAGTCAAATTGAAGGACGTGATTATGAACTCAAAATGGACATAACGGGTTCTAAAGTATATATTAGGAAAAGCACCCTACCTAGCATTGAGATGATGATAACCTAACCTAAGAATAATATTGGTAAAGTGAATGGCACCATGAAGTTGATCGAATAAGTCATTAGTCCTGGGGATAGGATATTTGTTGTTGACTGTGACTTTCTTTATCTAATTACAATCTATGCACATTCTAAGGAATCCATATTGCTTTTGCATGAATAATACAGGGGCACCTAAGGAGATATTATAATGCCTCAGAGTCACCCCGTGGGTTTTTCAAGGCATCCTTAGCAACTAAGTTACCTCATTAGCCTCGGATGAACCATTGGCTCATGCATATGTCTAATCACTCACTAATCAATGGAAGCATAGAATACTAATAAAGTCTAAAATAGTGGGCCATCTCACATATCAAAGATAAACACTAAATAATAATGAAAACTACAAGTCAAATACCACTATACCAACTGTTTGAAAGCCTGTAACTGCTTAAATACTAGGCTACTAGGACAAGTTCCCAACTAACCTTAAAATGAACAAAATAAATATATTAAATGGACTAAATGGATCTAATATAAATAAACTAATAAATGGTTTTTTTGATCAATAGGAACCCGCCAACTCTCTTAAAAAATTAAGGATAGTAGATCCAGTCAACCGTGAGCGTAAGGATGGCTGGACTAACTTACATGTGAAATAATGTAGCAAAAGAGTATATGGTCAGTACATCAAATATACTAAGTAAGAAGGAGGGAGAAAATAAAAAGAAATATCAAATGATCAATATAAGTACAACTGAACAATGAATGGACTATGCAATGCATGATAAATTATAGTTCACTAATCAGTTACTTAAGAAACGATTGCTATAATTCTGACAATGCAAGATATATTCTGCATTTTAAATTATAAGTAATAAATTCAAATAATAACATTTAACCATTTGAAGGAGGTTCTATAACCAACATATAAGACCATGTGATTCTCCATGAACTTCACCAAACTACCATCTGAAGAGAGTACCTTGCTCCCATAAGCTCAATACCAACAAGCAACCTAGAGGATACAAATAACCTAGGTCTGTCATAATAATTCCTTTAAGGAAGCATTTTATCCTATGGTTGGATATATAATTCTAGGATCGGGTCTTTCAACCCAATTACTCGGTGCTAATATTACTCCCAAAACATACCATTACTCTGCTTTTGAACTGATCAGTTTAAAATAATCGAAGTTAAAATTGGTCAAATAACATGTCTTAGCCTCTTTCGAATAACTTCATAAAATTTACTTATTTTAGTAAAATCGTGTATGACCCTACAACATAACAAAACACTTAAATAACTTCTCAATTCCATGACTCAAAAACCTTTCCATGAACCAAGAAAATTTAGACTTTCAAATTTTGAACAAGTTAAATTCATATTTTTTCCTAAATTGTGACTACACTTTAATGTAAGCATGAACCATGATATAATAATTTAAGAATTTATGAAAATCATTCAATAATATCGGGTAGAACATTAAAATAAAGAAATTCATCACATGGGGATTTTAAGTTAATAATCCTAGCAAGATCCTTTATGAAACATTAGGCTTAGGGAACAAGGTCGGAATGATTACTTTGTTCATAAACACATACTTGAATCCTTAAAAAATTTCTTGGTATCTGGAGAAGAAGACTTGTTCTTTACACATTGAGAGAAACCCTAGTTTTCTTGGCCATTAAGAGAACTGATCGATTTTTTTTCTCACTTGTCTATTGCTTAGTGAATAATGAAAGATGATGAAGTTTTAGACATTATACTAGTTTTATGTGGTACATTCATTAAATAGTTGGGAATGACCAAAAATCCTTAGGAAAATGGGTTTAAAATAAAGCTAGCAGGTACGAACCGTCATCCATTTTCATGGATCAGGGAATGATCTGTGGAACCATCTCCATGCTGAGAACACTAGAAGGTTTTGATGGGTCCTTCCATGACCCGTCATCAGTTTTCATGATTTGTGAAATGATCCTAGGATCTTTCCAGAATTAGAAAAAATTTGGAAAATCGGGGAAAATCGGGGACAATTTTCAAAGGTGCTTTCCATGGTTCATGGAACCCTTCCACATTCTGTAGAATGACCTGTGTAAACCTAGAAGTTATAAATTTGAAGGAAATTTTACCTAATTGGTTTCATTAACCATTGGAACATATTAGGGGTATTTTTTCCAAGTGTTATAGACACACTGAGCCTGATGAACCCCTTATCCAAAAGATCTGCTAGTTGATCTTTCAAATCCCTAAGTTCTGCATGATCCATTCTATATGATGGAATATACATAATATGGGTACCTGGGAGAGTTCTATTCCAAATTCTCTCCTATGTATAGAGGCACTCTTGTAGATCCTCATGAAATACATCTGAAACTCCTTAATGACATAAACTTACTAAATGTAGGGGATCTCAGCTCAAAATTCTCAACCCAAACTAAGTGCTAGATAAAACCCTTAAGGATCATTTTTCGGGCCTTCAAATAATAAATAAAATGACCCTTAGGAACAGCTACACTACCCTCCCACTCAAGAACTATCCCATCAATAAATTGAAGACGGTTAAATCTAGTCCTACAGTCAATTGTATCATAGCATAAATAAAACCAAGCTATGACAAGGATGATATCAAAATCCACCATGTTTAAATAAATGAGATCAAGCAATACAACTATATAAAGAACTAACACTGGGAAACCTTGGTAGACTTTTTTTGATATAATAAGTCACCAAATAATATAGACACAAAGAAAAAATCAGAATGAATTTTAGGGATGACTCTAAAATGATTAGGGGAGTATGGAGAAATTAAGGATATGGTAGCTCTAGGATTTAGCAATGAATAAAAATCAATACTATGAACTTGTAACACACTCATAACTACATCTGCTGATTGCTCCCGATCATGCCTTGAGCCTGTAATGACCCTCAAGGTCATTTTTTTTTTCACATTTTACATGTGATTAGAGAATTTTTGTAACTTCCCTAAGTTATTTATGACTTTCTAGGATCGATAGTATGGTTCCTTGAAAACTTTATAGCTTGATTCCCTTCTAATTATTTATACTTCAGGTACTTCTCATCATAAAAAATCTTAGATTGCCATTTCTTTGGTTCTGTTGAGTCCAAAGTATCTATTACATAAAGATTTCATATATAGTTTGTTGAAATTAGACTTTGTTTCCATCCTGTACCCTTTTGGAGCAATTTGAAATTTAGCCGAACCCAGACTCTTCGTGTTCATGGAAGTTGTCCATGTTCGAGAAGGGTATTTACCTTAATTTTCCATTTTAAGGGGTGGTGTCCTCGAAATCGAAGCACCTCTCGGTGGACCTAATAAATATCTCATCCTTACATTTTTTGACCAAAAATTCTTGCTTTTCTCTCCAAACTCTCACCTGTTTTGAGATATATCAATAAATTTTGGAGGTTCCAATTATAGTTTTGATTCTTTGAGTTCTATTTGGATGGTTCTACTATTGTTTCTAACAGGCAATTCTTCGTACTACATAAACTTTTTGGGCTTGTTTTTTTATTTTCTACCGTGTGTTTGAGCCTGATTTTGTACCATATGATCCATGGGATATTCTCTATATAATTGTGTAATTCTTATATTTTTCTAAGCTATGAGGGTTCCCAGACCCATTTTTAGTTTGAATTTCAATCCCACTATTTCTATAGCAATATGTGTCTTGTTTCACTCGTCTTGACAGGTGGGTTTGTATTTTCTAGCTTCATGCAACTTCAAACTCATTCATGATTTTTGGATATCTTAGCACACTTCTTGAGGTTACCACTAGAATCCAGGTAAGCTACATTTTACTTCTTTTATGTTGGATATTTAGTGATGTATATGCCTGGAAAATTGCTAGGTTAGGGTTGGTTTACTAGTTTAGAGCCTCGTTATTATTATTATTAATTTGTCCTATGACCTATCTTACCATATTTTTGTTTGTTTATATATACCCTGGGGCTACGATGCCCTTTTCATGCATTTCATATTGTTTGTAGAACATAGTTGTGGTTGGGGAGGGGATTACTCTAGTGATTAGATCTTAGTATCTATCCCTTAGTTTTAGGTGGTGGGTTTAGAGTTAATCTGTATTGCTGATTTATTTCGTGTTACGAGCATGAATTCATGTTCTAAAAGATAAGTAGGATTTTTTCATAATGATAATCGAGAAGTGATTTCTTATCTATTATATTATACCTTTCGACCTGGGTCACTATGCCGAGCATGTTGCATAGCCTGGGGGAGGGGTATATATGTAGAGTAGTGGTATATAGAGGGTCTCTCATGGGTCGTTCCTTCCATGGATATGTGTTGTAGAGGGTTCATACGGGCACTATTTACTTTTCTCAGCACCCATTTGCATTATGTTTTCGTGGATTGTTTATCCTTCAGGATTATAGGGGGAGTCCTTGGGTTACTTATGTGATGGTATGTTTTGTTGCTAGCTAGTATTGTTATGGTTAATCTCCTTGTTTACTTGCTATTAGATCATCTCATACTTATGTGGTACTCTCTTTTATGGTTCTTTCTTGTGGTGGTTACGTTGGATCTCTAGGTATGTGTTGCATTGTTCATGGATTGTCTGTGACTTACGTTCACTTGTGATATATTGCCCTACTTGTTTTTGATCACTTTTGACTTGCTTATGCTTACTTTTTCCTAGTTGGCCTTTGATGCCTACTAGGTGCCCATGGTTTTGGTACTCACACTATACTTCTGCATTTTTTTTGTGATGCAGGTCCTAGTATGAGTCAGTAGGACGAGTGTGATAGTGTGGGATAGACCTGAGCTATTCAGAGATACGGTGAGCAGTTGACATTCTTGCTGATCAGTTCTCCTTCTAGTATAGAGTTATCCTAGTATTAGTTCAGTATGGCTACTTTGTAGTTTTTCCCTTATGTGGGTTGTATTTTGTACTACTCTTCATATAGATGCTTTAAAACCACAATACCGGGTTCTGGAGAGTTATCTTCTATTATGTATGTTGATGTTCTTCTTCTACTTATTCTCTTTATCTTTGTCCTTTTTTGTTTTGGTACTTGGTATTGGCCCACCGCTTAACGCTATGTGTAGAGTTAGGATTTTTTAAAGATGGGATGTAGATTCCATCACAATTATATTTTTGGATCTTGACAGAGTGGTATCAAATCTCTAAGTTCATCAATGTCTTTGACTATAGGATCAACTTTCAGGTAGAGTCCTCTTGATCAGCACTAGAGTTCTGTATCCTATCTTAAGGAGGGTACATGGATCTTTTTGGATGGGTAAATTTCTTTTGTCTCTTTCCTTTCTGTCGTTTCTGCTGGTTTTTATGAAATTAATATTGGTTCAATTCTTTTGTAGATGGTTCGCATGCTTTCTGCATTTAGAGGTGATAATACTCCCCCTCCTCCATATACATCTCTAGTTAAGGGATACGGTAAAGCCAGAGCTCGTGTGTGAGGTTGAGCTAGAGTGGTGGGACATAATCATACACCTATTGATCTGCCTCCACCATTGATGCTAACGATTTCTGACAAGGCACTTAGAGATATGTGGCAGTGCATGAGCACTATGTTTGGTAGAGCGCATACTGATAAGGGTCAACCTTCAGCTCAGGTAATGGCAAAGGGTAACCTATCTCCCTCAGTGTTGCCCATACCATTGGCAATGGCAGTTCCTCCCCCACATCCTAATTTAGAGGTGCCATCACTTCAGACTCAGCCTATGATTTTTGTAATGACTTTCAAGGACCAAAATATGCATAATTTGTTTATGAGCATAGGACCTCCGAGTTTTTTTGGTGATTAAAGGAAGGACCCTTATGGGTTTGTGGTAGAGTGTAAGGAGAGGTTAGAGACTTTGGGCTTAAGAGATACACATGTAGTGGATTTTATTGTGTATCAGCTAGAGGGTCGGCTAAGGCCTGGTGGAGAGTATATATAGAGAGAATACCATTAGGGTCACTGCTTATAACATGGAACTAGTTTTTAGATGCCTTTATGGATAAGTATGTTCCTCGAAGTGTTTGAGAAGAGCATAGTCTTAGTTCCTTTGTTTACAATAGGAGTTGATGTCTGTTGCTGAGTACGAGGCTCGTATTAGTTAGCTTTTGAGATATAAGACTACTATATTTCCAACAAAGGATAGGCAGGTTCAACGCTTTGCACCTGGTTGAGATCAGAGTTATAGATAGGGGTCATAGAAGATAAGAGATAGTACCCACTAGGGAAATTTTAGTAGTTCTTGATCTTTTGTGAAATGGTATGACAGGCATATGTCTCAGCAACAGTAGAAACAACAGTAATATCAGGGATAAATTAGTAGACTAGTTCAGGCTTCCTTATTATCAACTGGTATTGGATAGAGTGTCCAACCCGCCAGGGGCACAACTTTAGGGTTTCAGGGCTATGGAGGCCACGGTAGTTCAACCAATAATTTCGGTAGGGGCATAGCCTAGGGTTATTACGAGTGTGGCGAGCTAGGAAATTTTTCTAGAGATTGTCCACGAAGTTGGGCCATTCAGCTAGCAGCATAAGCTGCAAATCCTCTTTGAGTAGTACCTCCATTGGCTAGAGGTGGTCAGACAGCGTCTCAAAGAAATCATGTCGGGGTCCAGAGGTATAGAAGAGGGGATTGAGGAAGATATCAGTAGGGATTCGTCAGTTTTATGTTGAACCTGATATAGACCAGACGGATGCTTCTGATGCAGTGCTTACTGATATGTTATTTGTTTGTCACCAGCCAAAATTGGCACTATTTAACTCATGTTCTACATATTCTTATATGTGCATTTATTTTGCGCCCCATTTATGCGTTATGTGTGAGTCTTTACCTATGCCAGTGAGTGTGACTACTCTTGTGGGCAAGCCTTTAGTGGTGGATCGAATTCACGAGCTTGTTGTGTTATGATATGGGGGTTGGATGCTCGAGCTAATATTATGAATCTAGATTGGTTGATTTTCATGTGATTTTGGGCATGGATTGGTTATCCCTTTATCATGTGTCTTTGGATTGTTATTCCAAAACCATTACCTTATCTGTGACAGATGTACCCCCGATCGTGTGGCCGGGTCTTGTTGGCCACTTCTTAGTTCCAATTATATCTAGTATGCAAGTTAGTAGATTTTTAGCCAGGGATTCTGTAGCTTACTTAACTTATGTGCTTGATGTGAGTACTGATCCTCCGTCCCCTATGTCTGTGCCGTTGTTAGAGAGTTTCTTGATGTTTTTCCTGATCAGTTGTCTGGCCTCCCATCTGAGCATCTTGTTGTTTTTTCTATAGAGGTTGAGCTGGGGGCCAGACCCATTTCAATTGCACCTTATCGTATGGATCCAGTTGAACTATGATATCTTAGTACCCAGCTTAAGGATTTTAATGCAAGAGGCTTTATCCATCCTAGTATTTCCTGTGGGGTTTTCCAGTATTATTTGGTGGAGAAGAAGGAAAAGACTATGCATATGTGAATTGATTATAAGTAGTTGAATAAGGCTACTATTAGGAATAACTATCCTTTCCTTTGGATTGGTGATTTTTTTTACCAACTTCATGCTGCTACTGTGTTCTTGAAGATTGAATTGAGGTCAGGTTTCCATCATTTTAGGATTTAGGCTAGGAATATTGTGAAGACTGATTTTCGGACCTGATATGGATTGTATGAGTTCCTGGTTATGTCTGTTGAGTTGACTAATGCCCCAACCATATTTATGGAGCTCATGAATAAAGTTTTTAGGTCATTCTTAGATTCCTTCATGATTGTGTTCATTGACATGCTGGTTTACTCTTGGAGTTGGGAGAAACATGAGGAGCATTTGAGGATTGTACTCTAAACTTTGAGGACTGAGCAACCATATGAAAAGTTCTCAAAGTGTGATTTCTAGTTGGACTCTGTGGCTTTTTTGGTTCATATTATTTCTTTGGTAGGTATCAGTATAGATCCAACAAAAGTTTCAACAGTTTGTGACTTGCCTCAGCCTACTACTCCTTCAGAGATTCATAGTTTTTTTGGGTTAGCTAGTTATTATAGATAATTTTTGTAAGCGTTTTCATCTATAGCATCTTCAGTGGCTAGATTGACCCGAAAGGGTGTTTATTTTCGATGGTCTGAGGAGTATGAGTCCAGTTTGATAAGGCTCAGAGTTTCTCATTTAAGAACCAGTATTTTCACTTCCAGTTGCTGGCTAGCCCATATAGTTTACTTTGATACCTATGGTATTTGTTTAGGTTTTGTATTGATGCAACATGGTAGAGTTATTGAATATGCTTCACGTCAGTTGAAGGTTCATTAGAACCCATGATTTAAATTTGGTAGTTTTCGTGCTCAAGATAAGGAGACATTAACATTATGGGGTTCATTGCGAGATTTTCATCAACCACTGTAGCCTGTAGTACATATTGAGCTAGAGGGAGCTTAATTTTTGTAATGACCCCTTTGGTCATTTCCCTTTTTCCCTATTATTTTCTTTGCGTAGAGCTATCTAGTAGTTGGTCCAAGTAATTTATAACTTGCTGGGACCGGTAGCTCGGTACCTTGGTAGCTCGTTATCTCAATTTTAGAATAGTGGAGCTCAAGATTTAAATCATAGTAAACACACTTAGTATCCAATTCCAACAGCTCTGTTATCTTTGAAATACCAAATTTGCTCTAAGTAGATCGTAAGTTCGTGTCCCAAGCTTCTGATTTTAATTTTTAGTTGTTTCGTAAAAATTCAGCTTAACCAAAGCTCATTTTAGAGCCTAGTTGGTCTTTTGGTGATTGGAGCATCAGATAAGAATTTTGATGATTCCATCAGCACGAAAATGTTGAGTTTGGGCTAGTTGAGTCATTGGTTTTCTTCCCGAGGCTATCGTTACATTTTTAAGATTGTTAGGAAATTGTAAATTTTTACCTAAGGTGTTAACTTGGTCAACATCCTTTTGAAACAGCCTCGCATCTCAATTTTGTCTACGTTGTTGAGTCCAAAATATTATTTCGGGTATGTGTGCATAGTTTGTTTACATAATTTGGACTCAGAATGCATTATGGGTTGTGTTCCAGGCCATTTCTGTATTGCAGTTTTCTGCTATCAAAACTATATCTGGTGCAGAGGGATTCCTTCTTTACGATCATGAAATTCCCTTATGCAATTGCGATGCTTTACTCCCACTACTCTAAGTAATCGCGCATTTTTTTCTCACGATTGCGATAAAGCTATGTCCTTTACTCTGCGCGATACGCATCTCTGTCACATAATCGCGATGCCTGGCACCCCATCTCATAGCGATCGTGATGAACAAAGGCCTAGCAGCACATAAGCGGGCCAAAAATATTAGATTATTTCTCCCTTTTCCTTCTCAGCTTCTCCTCCATCCAAGATGAATTTTGAGTCCCAAACCCAGCTTGATTGAAGAAAAGTCCTCCCCTAAGCTCAGTCTCGGCCTCCCTCTCTTTGGTAAGTTATTTCCTCTTTGTAATATCCTTGGAGATGTAGGTTTTCACCATTGTTAAACCATAATCAAGTTGATATCTTTTTTCCCCTTATTTTCAGTTAGCTTATTGTCCATCTCTAGTGTTTTGGATGGTTAGTGACCTGTGTTCAGGCGACATATTAATTCAGGTGCATATTCCTTTCGTTCTAGCTTATTGTGATTTTACAATGTTTTACAATTTTGACCATGCCACTTCTGGGCTATTTTGGGGACTTTTCGATGGTACGTATGGGCTTAAAATTGAACCACGTGTTCCTAGAGCCAAGCCCTTTGTGCTGGTATTTTTAGTTTAATTTTTCAAGATGTAGGGCTTGCGGGCCTGTTTTGGGGCTCGCTTTCCGACCCAGGTTACTATTTGCAATATGGGTCTCATTCTTCATGATTTGATCCCTGTACTTATAATTGTATAGTTTCGGGTAATATCAACTGTGTTGGAGCTTTGGGCCCACGGTGTGCATATTTTGGGGACTTTTGCTGGTGCCCAGGTAGGCTAGGTTTATTTATTTACATTATCATCTGGGTTATTATTTGTGCTTGTGATATGGCCAGCAGTGTGGGTTGGGTTTTAGGTTGATTATTGTATTCTTTTAGCTGATATCCTTTTGGATTCTGGGGTCCCGTGAAAAGGAATAGAGGGTGAAGGGTTGTATACCCGGGTCCTGGCCCCAATGTGTGGAGGCCACAGACCTTGGGACTATTTTAGTTGTTACACGATGAGTGTGGTGAAATGAGTTCTTAGATAGAGGCCTTTGGCCGATCCTAGATTTTGATTACTTTTTATTTTTATTATTATCATTACTATTATTGCTGTTTTGTATTGTGGCACTGATAGGGAGAGGCCCTGGTTATTGGCACTAATGGGGCAGAGGCCCCAAGATTGTCACTGTTTGGGTGAGGCCCTGGTTATTGGAACTGATAGGGGGACGAGGCTCCAAGATTGGCACTATTAGGATGAGGCCCTTGTTGTTAGCACTAATAGGGGGGTGAGTCCATGAGATTGGCATTATTAGGGCAAGGTTCTAGTTATTAGCACTGATAAGGGGTAGGCCCAGAGATTTGGCACTAATAGGGAGAGGCCCTAGGTATTGCACTAGGGGGCGAGGCCCCGAGATTTACACTATTTGGGCAGCGCCCAGTATTGACCCTTAGTGAGAGGATGGTTCTGGCAGTACATGATACTGCTCTATTTTAGTTTCCTGCACCCCGTTGTATTTTTTTCATATTTTGTGTGCCCACCAGGTTTATGGGGAAGTCACGTTAGGTTTTGTTGTGTAGTTTGTACTTATCGTTGGTATGGGACGCTAGGTAGGTTTATGTGTTTACTTTCTATTCCTTACTTAGTTGTATCCTACTGTTCGATCCTTTATTCGTAGTACATGCATATGTAAGATTATAGTTAGTGGGGTTTTTCTTATCTGGAGCATAGGTACATTTTCTTACTTTGTTTTCAGGTACTGGTCACTGGGGATTATGTTCACCATATTTAGTTTATATAGATCAGTACTTACACTTTTGATATCTTGCCTTTCAGCTTATCTATTAGTTTATCGCTTTCCTCCTATTATTTACCTATTTTACTTCCTCGCCTTTAGTATTCACATTTTATTTTTTCCCAATCGTCCAATAATGCCTACTGGGTACCTTGTTTGGTACTCATACTATACTTCTATACCTTTTCCATGGTGCAGATACTGACAGGGGTTATTGGAGACACCGTGATCATGTGGAGTAGATACAAATAATTGTGGAGATTATGGTGAGCTTTGTCGTTCGAGCCAACCATGGGTTTCTTGAGTTCAGCTTGCATTATTCTGTTCATAGCAGGCCCTGTGTTGTATTACTTTTGTAGGAGTTGCTTTGAATTTTTGATCTTTTGGATATTTTGTATAGTAGTTCTATAGGCCATTGACACTAGGTTTTGGGATTTAGGTTGTGTATATATTTCTTTTTCATCCGTTCCTTTATATTCTGCTTTTGTTTTCCACTTTACTGGATGTTTCGAGAGTTTATAGCCCATTGCGTGTAGCTCCAAGCTATAGGTTTAGGCTTGTTTATAAGAGGGTTGTCGATGCCATCATTACCTAAATTTCAAGTCGTACCAGAGTGGTATCAGAGCCTAGGTCTACCGTTCTCTCAGGCATTAGAGCAAGTACCTAGTAGAATCCTTCGGATTAGTACATAGAAGTTCACATCTGATCTTTAGGAGGCTACAGGTGCCTTACGAACTAGTTCCCTCTTTTAAATCCTGTCGTTTGTTGTTATTCATACTTATTCTAAAACTTAACTTCGCTTCATTCCTTCAAAAATAGTCCATACCAGAGGATTTTCAGTGGATCGGGACCCTTCCCCAGTCAGTCAATTAGGGGTAGGGGAGGATGCTCCGCCGATCCCTACTGCCCTAGCTTTTTAATGACCGCAAGCACCTTCTATGCCACCGTTACTACCTATTCATCCCCCACCTGCCGCGTTCATAGACCTGTTGTGGCAGATGCTCGAGATGTTAGATAGTACAATGGCAGATAGGCCGCAATCCTCCACCTAATGAGAGGCATAGGGTGCCTCGCATCCTTGAGTTTTTGCAGCTCCAGCATCACCTCCAGAAGTACCACCGGATATATCATTTTAGACTACTTCCCCTGCTCCTGTACCAACACTCGCTCCTACTATACATGCATTTGAGTTATAAAATATGTTGGACCATTTTTTACGTATTTCCCCCGCTAGG
>JBDJHY010682475.1:0-15916 GCA_039654485.1 Withania somnifera | reverse complement strand
ACTTGGGGCAACTACCAAAATTCTCTAGGATGCAAGACACTGCATATTTATCATAAATGACCTTAAGGGTCATTACAAATTCATTCCAAATGACAAGGCAACTAAGTAAGGAAATTACACACGGTAAGCTTTTAATAGTAGGTGTGTGATACAAAAGGAGTTATTACTCCCCAACCACACTACATTCTAGATTCGGCAGTAAATATGCGGGTAGGGAAAAATATCCCTAGGGTAAGTAGTTCAGTTGTAAACCAACTAAGTTGGTCATGGTCCAGAAGAACAAGCATATCGGGGCTCGACTAGAATCTCAGCCTCAATATGGTGCATTTCATACACATACTACACTAATACCTAGTCAAAATAAAGTAGATCGTAGCATAATTAGATTCTAGTGATGTGCTTAAGAATCATGCCCAGATATCCAAAAGTCATGTACGAAACTTGGAATCATGCAAGGCTAGGAAAAGTGTAACTTAGTACAAGGAAAACAAGACCATTCTGGTAAGATTTCCAAAGGGTTTGCAAATGGATCTTGTTTTATTAAAAAATTTTATTCTATATCGAGATAGTAGGTTGAGATAAGGTTCTATATAAATAGCGTGGTCAAGATCAAAGATAAAAATGGTTTCATAAACCCTAATAGATCGAAAAAGAGATATATTTATACCAATACATATTTCACATATCATAGATCATATGGTACAAAATAGGGCTTAATTTAATGGTAGAAATGTAAGATAAAATCCTAAAAAAATTGTATAATAAAGGAAAAAATAATGAACAAGTAGAAATCATTGTAGAATTACCGTAACGAGTTTCTACAAATTTGAACATTGATATCACATCTAAAGAAGGCCTAATTAAGCCGTAAAGATCCAAAATATGGCTAAAAATTTGAGAATGACCTTTATATAGTCCAACCACAACTTGGTTGATTTATCTATCCTTTGGCCGATAAATCAGTCCCTATAAGCCAAATCTAATAGATTTTTGGAAATTTTTCAAAACACACACAAAATGGAAATAGGGTCCAATTCTAGCACTCCATATATATGGAATATTTTTTTCATTAGTAATTTGGACTCAATGGAATGAAAAAAATATGATTTAGAATTGTATAAGCTAATTACGACCCAAACAAGCTATAATTATAAAGGATTTTAACTTGTAAAACTTCCAGGGTGACAAAATTTCATTCTAAAAAGTCATAAATGACTTGGAATAGTTATATGAACACTCTAAATACATAGGAATCCCAAGAATAATGAAAAAAGCCCCAAGGGCCATTACATGTTCTTATAAAAAAGAGATCAAGTTGGTTTAGTGATATGATTTTAGGATGGGATTTTACTGTGATATCTTGTAATTCCATAATTTAGCTTTTTAGGTTTCCAATTTAAATATAATTAGTTCTAGAGAGGTAAAATTAGAGTGATCCTCGATCCTTGGAGTGTTTCAGTAAAGGAGCTTTCTTTGCACTTGTTTAAGGAGTCTGGTAGGCTTTTGAGAGCTCTAAGTGTTTCCTTTTATTTATTTAACCTTTTCGGAATGTTTCTCTAGTTCATCTTTGGTTCCTACTCTAAAGAAGGTACTATACTACTCTTTGGTCTTTACTTCAACTTTTATTTAGCATTATTTACAGGTATAGACAATTTATGTGTGTTGATAATCACTGGTTGATGCTGTTTTTGTTGTTACTACCCTAGTTATCTCTTCTTGAAGTTGTTTGTAATCAAAATGTGGTTTGTTACTTTTTCTTATCATCATGATAGGATGGACTTAGATATTAGTATTTCTTGTTTTAATTTGTATTTGACTTCTATATATAGAGTATTGAAGAGGTGGTTATTTAAGATAGGAGATTAGATTTGGTGTTGACATTAGCCTATCTAAGTAGAATTCTATTTCTAGTCATTTGGTTACATTGTTTGTGTTCTAACATAGTGGTGAAGTTAATATGACTGCCTGAAATAAACTAGTCTGAACTCATCTGGTTTTAATATTTCCCTGTGGTAGCTTAAGTAAAAATATGTTCTTTTTCTGATCATGATGGTTGGATTTTGTTCTTCATTGTTAAATGAAATTGATTTCTCATTTGTTGGGGTTGAGTGTTTAAATTTGTTGAGAGTTGAGGGTTGATACATTTGTAATGAATTCACTCATATTTTGGCCCTAATATTTTTTCAAAAGGTCTTTCTCTTTAAAGTAAGGGATAGAGTAATTAGATGCCTATGTGATAAGTAGGGTAACGAAGTATATTCTAGTTCTGTTCAATCCCTAGTTTTCAAAGTGAACTTAAAATTATCACTTTGACACACAAAAAACAAATTAAAGACTCCTTAGCCCACCCTATACTCTAGTTTTTACAATTTGTCTGTATTCTAAGAGTTATTTCCAGTTGTAAAAGGTTTTAAAAAGGGTTGAGAACCTTGATCTTTCTTATCGCATTCCTCCTTTACCTGTAATACAAAATGACCTAAGTGAGAGCAAGATAAAGATAGAATATTTTGATGGAACTTGGGAATCTAATGTTTGTTATGTCTATCCCAGGAGCCAATGTCTTGCAAAGGTTCCTAATGTGAGGAGTAAGAGTTGGTATAGGGTCCAACTCATCTCCAAGAAAACCAAAGGTGTGAATTTATAAAGATCCAAGGGATAGACAATATTCAAATATCCTCCCCACTATTTTCTAAGATAAACAAAGATTAAAATCCTCTTACTTGGAGTCCTAATATCACGACCCAAAATCTCAGGTCATGATGGCGTCTACACCTCTCTTATAGAAAAGCCTAACTCTACATCCTAGAGCTATGATCAATGAGCTATAAACTCTCTAAATAACAAATCAAGCAAAGGAAAGAATAAACAACACATAAGAATGGAAGCTAGAAGTAAATCATACATAACCCAACTCCAAAAAACCTGGTGTCAATGGCATGTGGAGCTACTATACAAAATATACCAAACTATAAAAAATATTAGGTAAATTCTGTAATAGATAATACAATACATGGCCTGCTATAGACTGAATAAAGAAAGCAAGAGTCAACGAAACCATGGTCGACTTGGATGTCAAAGCTCACCGTAATCTTTGCAAATCAGCTAGATCTACCCTGCATGATCATAGCATTGATGATAACCACTGCCGGTATCTACATCATAGAAAAGGTACAGAAGTGCAGCATGAGTACAAAAAAAGATACCCAATAGACATCATTGGTGGACTGGGTTAAAATAAAATGTGAGTAATAAAAGTGAGGAAGTAAGACAGGTTAATAATAGTGAAGGAACCATAAAAGAAACAACAAAACTAAAAATAAATAGAGGAGTAAGATATCGAAGGTTCCATAATCGATTCAAAGGGACTAAACATGGTAGATGCAGTCTAGAGAGAAAATTATCAAAAACCCAAAATGAAGTAAGAAAACATACCTATGCTCCAGCTCAGTCGAACCCCAGTAATCATCATACCAAATACGCATGAACCACCAATAAAGATCGAATAGAAAAGTGCTGTTAAATAAATAATAGAAAGTACACATACAAAAAACTATCGGTATCACATACCACCGGTAAATACAATAGAACAACTAAACCTACCTGACTCCACCTTAACCCCGGTAAGGATATATCATACAAAAGAAAATACACAAGGGCGCAAGAAAGTAAAGTAGAATAGTATCAACCTCGGGTACAAACCCCCTGTTAGTGCCAGTAACCAGGGCCCAAGCCTTTAGTGCCAATAAAAAAACAATGGCCCAGCCCTTTAGTTCCAATAACAAAATAAGAGCTCAGCCCTATAGTGCCAATAACAAAATGAGGGCCCAGCCCTTTAGTGCCAATAATTAAACAAGGGCCCAACCACATTAGTGCTAATAACAAAAAAAAAGGGACCAACCTTCAGTGCTAGTAACAAAAGAAGGACCCAGCCCTTTAGTTCCAATAAATAATTCAAACAGTAAATATAAAAAAGTATTAGTACAAAAATAATAATAAGACAAATAGAATAGAAATGGAAAGTAAATGGAGTCTAGCATCGGCCCAAGGCCACTAGCTAAGAGCTCATCTCACAACACTAGTTATGTAGCAGTTAAAATAGTTCCCAAGGTCAGTAGCCTCCACATGATGTGCCAAGACCTGGACAACCAAACCTTCGCCCTCTATGCCCTCTCACGGGACCCCTAAATCCAACAAGAATATCAATAAAAATACGACGATCAACCTAAATAACCTAGCCCACACCACTAGCCATATCACAAGCCTAACAATATCAACCCAGTCTATGATGCATAAAATAGACCTAGCCTACCTAGACACTGATAAAAATCCAATGAAGTGTGTGAACAACCACCATTTTCACAGAAGTTAAAAAGATGAAATGACTCACCAACGAGAGGGAGGGAGGGGTGATCTTGGGGAAGGACTTCCCTTCAATTTAGCAGATATTAAGACTCAACAGTAGCCTAGAAGGAGAAGACCTAAAGTGGAAAAAAGGGAAATTGATCTGACTTATCGAGGAAATAATTTATATCCTTCCAGGCCTTTGTTCATCGCAGACATATGGGCAAGGGGTCACGATCAAAATGAGATAGGCTACCAGGCATTGTGTTCACATAACTAGGGTTGCAATTGCACAGGGTAGAGGAGCAAAGCATCACTATCGCGTTACTAAGATCTGCAATTGCGAAGAAAGAATGATTTTGAACTAGATGCAGTTTTGACAACATTAATCTGTAATAGAAAGAAGGCCTAAAACAATACTCAAAATGCATTCGGAGTAAAAATTATGCAAACAAACTATGCACGTACATCTGAAATAACATTCTGGACTCAATGGTACAGAAAAAATTAGGAGACGAGGCTGTTTCATAAGAATGTTGACCAAGTCAACACCGTTACCCAAAGTTTACAACTTCCACTCACAACCTCAAAACTATAATTGTAGCCCCGAGAGGCAAACCAATGGCTCCACTAGCCCAAAGTTAGCTTTCTGGAGCTGATGGAATCAATGTAATCCCAATCTGACAGTTTGATCATCAAAGACCACCCAGGATATAAACTTAAGGTCTATCTAATCCAAAGTTGGCATTCTAGAGCTAGCTGAATCATTGAAATTTAATTTTGAGTATGTTTACTACTATTTCACTCTCAAGTTCCACTGTTTCAAAACTAAAACTTCAAAACAGGGAAACTAAGATAATAAGAAAATGAGTCACCAGGGCACCGAGCTACTGGTCCCAACAAGTTGACCTGGGAAACTACCAAACAACTTTAAGCACGGGAAAAGATGAAAGGCAAGGAAATACCTGAGCGGGACATTACACCTGACCTTGGTTTTTGTGTGTTTTAGCATAACACATTCATGTGATCCTTAGCCTATTTCTCTATGTACTGTGATTTAATTTAATAGTGTCTGTGAGTTGGCTCATGGTCAAACTTGCTTGATCTCAATTTGAAGCTGAAACTAAAGGTTAAGTAGTTAAATAGTAGTCTTTAGGGTTCATCAAATTATTTGTTTACTAATTGTATGCTGTGTTGTAATACACATGAGTCATGCATGCTTTGATATAGATTTAAATTATAAGTGTGTTGCTCACATGTTTACATTTTCCCACTATATCTGTTATATTCTTGGATGGCTAATTTAACTAATAAAAACTGGTATTTGCTTGCCTGTATGATCACTAGGATAACTCTTTTGTTTCATAAGGGTTTAAACAGTATAAAGTTTCTTTGAATGGAGTTAAACTAAATACCAAGCTTGTATTGATGCGATCACAACCTGTTTTGTTTCCCGTTATGTCCATATTTGCTAACTGTCTAATCTTTGCCTGCTATTGTTCCTTAAGTGTTGCTTAGTGCTAATTTTGTTGGTTGTTGAGTAAGGGTCCAATTTAATCATGTATAGTCCCTAGCCAATTTTTAAGAGTCTTAATTTTCTTATTTGTAAAATATTAGTGTCCTTTATTTGTAAAATATTAGTGTCCTGAATTTGATAATAGACTGATATGTTATTCCTCAACTTATTCTGATTATGTTTGAAGTGGTATGATGCTTGTTAGTTATTGCTTTCTCGAAATTACACTACATGTTTGTTTTTCTCAACTACCCTATGTGGCTGATTTCTTTCACTCAATCTTTCTTGTTGATCTCTTGACTATCTCATTATTACTAGTTTGGTTCAACTATGATAGGTGAGTTACAACCCGATTTTCATTAGGTCCCAGTTCCCTTTTATAAGAACATGATGTTTGTTAGGCTAGTTCTATCTATTGTTTACGTTTTACTTGTGCCTTCCTGGCTTGAATTTGAATTCATTTTCTTGTTATATAGTAGAAACGTTTTTTTCTAAATTATCTGTTAAGGCTCCATAAATGCCTCTTTTATCTCCTTGTTAGCTTGAACTAAATTTTCTTGATTAGTCTGGCATGATCTCTCTTCTTTAATCCCTATAAAACTATAAATGGTTTGACCATAGGCTTGTTTCACTCCCCCTAACCTTAGACTAATCATGGAATTATCTACTATTTACTACCCATATAGGCTTGGTCTTATTATAGTAGATAAATATACTGAGAAGGGTAAATAGTAACCTATATTTCTTGTCTACCTGCATGGGACTATGGATTTTAAAGCCAAAAAGTCCCATGTCCTTCCAATAGTGGATCAGCATGTCCCGTTTGTTTTTCTCTAACTATACACTAAAGTACCCTTAGATTAATCTCTAGTTAATAATATGAAGACTAGGTTCTGTGTGTATAATGTATACATCACCTAGATAACAAAATAAAAATTTAAATAGTAGTAATTATATACCCTATTAAAGTTAAATATATGCTATATGGTCCAGTAGTTTGGCTATTTTTCTTGAAGTTATGAAATTTCGACATATTGCAATTGTGCAAGTCGGCTATCCTGTGATTTTTGTTTTCATTGGGTCTTTCTTTAAAAATTTTCTATATTAATTACTTATCTTATTTCTTCTTTAGACCAATTTTATATAATTAATTAGACTTTTTTTTTTAGGCCATCCATTGTCATGTTGTTTTTCCTAATTTTATATGCGGGACTGGCCCAGTGAAATATTTTGTTTGTTGTATTTATCTTTACTTTCTTTTGTAATAGTTCTCGGGGCCATATTTGTAATTCCTACAAAATTTTCAGCATTTAGAGCTTTCCTACAAATGCCTAATATCATTTGGGACTTCCTGATCGATAGGTTGGGTCCCTGGAGGTTTTATAGTTCAATTCCTTTATATTTATGGGTTTTTAGATTAAACTCGGCTTATATGAGCTCAAATCATTTTTTCGCTCCATTATTCCAGGAATATCAATCGTATAAAGACTTCATATATGGGTTTTCAAAATTGGACTATGTTTTCATTATGTGCCTATTTTAGATCTTTTTAAAAACTATGTGCCAACACTTAGCGTGGCCGTACTAAAGTAATGTGATTGAAGAAAGACACGATCAGTTCTTACTGCCAAGAACCTCCATCAGTGCAATCGTACAGGGAGGGTGCGCACAGTGCCAAGAACCGCTATCATTTTTTCTCTGAATTTTCCCATTAAAATCAACTACATTTAGAGCATGATTTATATATCAAGAATTTTTCTGTGTTTCTAATCCACAGAATCGTATGCTGGTGGTTTTACAAGAATTTTTACTGGGTAATTCTTCATTTCACTATTACATATACTTTCCAGACTTATATCTTCAATTCTTATCGCTAATTTAAGCTCTATTTTGTACCATATGATGTATATGCAGTTCTCTATGTGTTGGTATGAATATTTCCTTTTCCAAGATATTTGGGTTTATAAACCCATTTTTAGTTGGATTTTGACCACATTATTTATATAGCAATAGGCGTATTTTTTAATCGACTTGAAACTTGGGGTTATTTTCTTGCTAGACTTGCACAATTTCGATCTTTGTATAGGATTTTTTACATTTAGCCATGCTTCTCAAGGATATCATCGGAATCTAGGTAGGCTACGATCTACTTTTTTCCAGATAGGGTGTTGGCATAGTACATGTATGGTAAAGTGCAAACTCGGGGCTGGGATTACTAGTCAGGCCCCTATTAGCTTTTTCTTCCGGCCTATGGCCTACCTAGCTAGCTTTAAGCGTAACTACTTACCCTAGGCTATATCTCTCTACCCGTATGTTTAGCGTAGACTTTATAATGTAGTGTGGCTAGGGGAGCAGTAACACCTTTAATGTGTATTGTTATACACTGACTCAGGATGGTAATAAGGTTTGTAAGGGGATTATACTAGCGAGTAGAGCGTAGTAGCTATTCCCTAATTTAGGTTGTGTCTTTATAGTCGATCTTGGTAGGCTGATTATTTTTTTTTACTTGAGATGTTGTGTATGATTAGGATGGGTGCGGACCTATGAGAAATGGATAACCGAATATCTCTATACTGGGTATTTAGCAGCACTACATAATGTTATGGTACCTAGCTAGGTAACACTATGCTTGATAGTTAGCTTCCTTATGTGATGACAGTATACCTAGCAGGATATAGCTATGCTGGGTAATTAGCAGGCCTACATGATTATATGGTACCTAGATAGGTAAGACCATGCTAGTAGTTAGTTGTCTTATATGACATTGTACCTAGATGGATATGGCTTTTCTGGGTAGGTAGAAGCCCTATGTGATGATATTATGCCTAGCCATGTGCGATCATGGGAGAGAGAGTTGTATTTGACTAATCTATGACAACTCAATGCTTTTCCATATATGGGTGTGTACTTTTCCCTTAACGGGCCCTTTTTAGGTTGTTGTGATATCGTTTGTCAGAGTACTCGTGGTTTGGGTCGTAGTTGGGCTTGGAGAGGATGTACCTCTTGACTAGGGCATGGAAGTAATACTGTGGAGACTAGTTAGAATCTTTAGGCTAGTTAGGCATAGTAATTGGCTTTATGTTACGGTGATGCATTGATAGCTTGAAAAGGGTAATTGAATTTTGAAAAAAATAATAATCAAAAATGGTTTCTTGCACATTATTTGTTTTTCATTATCCTTTACCTTTCTTATGCTTACTTTTACCTAGTTGTCCTATGATTCCTTCTAGGTACCCATTGTTTTTGTTACTCTTACTACACGACTGTCTGTTTTCCTTAAGCAGATCTTAGTACGAGTTATTAGGGCGGATGCAATCATACGGACTAGCTTGGTGTTTTTCAGTAGATATGGTGAGCAGTTAGAATTCGTGTTACACAGTGTTCTTGCTGTATCTACAGCTGATCACTTGGAGTCTGGATAGATAATTTATAGTTTTTCCCATGGTGGTTGTATCATTTACAATTTTGTATATAGAAGCTCTATATCCATGATATCAAGTTCTAGGGAGTCATATTTTTAGTTGTTTATTTTATATTCTACTTCTATTTCTTCTCTTTTTCTCCTTTCGCTTTTCTTTTGGGCTCTTGGTACTGGTCCACCACTACTTGGTCTGGGCCAGGATTAGGACTGTCTTCATGTGAGATGTAGACGCTATCACAACTCAATTTTTGGGTTGCATCAGAATGGTATTAGAGCTTTAAACTCACTAGTGTCTCTGGCAGTAGGAGCATGTGTTTAGTATAATGCTTTAGATCAATACATAGATGTCAATATCCTCTCTTCGGGAGGCTACATTCCACTTTTTATGAAAGACTCTCACTTCTTGAATCCGTACATTAATTGTGTGGTCCTTTTATTTCCTACAACTTTATTTGACTCTACTCTTTCCTGATACCTAGGATGAGGTCTTTGGTAGGCACCAATGAGTTCTCCTGCACATTCTGGGATTCTCGAAATTAGTCTGGAGAGCTAGAAAACTATATCATCATATATGGAGTTTGGGAGTCACCTCAGCTCCAACAGAGGTTACTGTCATGCCAGTTCGTCAGAGTCTATCAGACATACTAGTGGTGGAGAGGAGCATCAGTTGAGGATAAGTTGATTATTATTATTTTTTTTTTCTTAGCATGGGTCATTGAACGAGTGGGACTATGAGGAATCATTTTTCAGGTTGACTAGACATATCTTTCTAGTTTATTCTATGATATATTGAAGGATGTTGGATTTCTTCAGCAGGTTGCTTCTGTCATTTTGTATGATGACAAATCACTTGGTAGTAGAAGAAAATATCCTCAGACAAATCTTTGAAAAATTGGTGGATCTTGAAGAGGCTTTCTATGAGACGTATTGAGATGGTTCATACATGAGGCCATAGATTTCCCCCTTTCCAAGGTTCTTTTGTTATAACAGACGATGTAGAGTACCGAACGTTTGGGTCAGGCCTATCCAGCTCCTCTTTTGAGTTCTCAGGATAATTCCAGTTATACCTGATTCATGAATGACCTATATAATTGATAATGATTTTGGCGGCAACATCTAATATAGTTTGGCTTCCATTTAGTTGGTTCAGATCCATTCTTAGTCAGTCAACGAAAGCTCGGGTACTCAGAGTAGTAGGCCTGCTAGGGGTGGATCTTTGGGTTAGTAAGGTCATAGTGGCAAGAGTAGTTATGTGTAGTGCCAATCTTTGCAGGGCAAGGTTGTTATGTGTGTTATGAGCTAGGGCATTATTCTTGAGGGTGTCTGCAGTGCTAGGACATATAGTCAACAGTGATTACACCGTCACCTTAGACATCATTTAAAGCGAATGGTGGTATTAGAAGGTTTTTTTATGCTTGCATAAGTCTTGATCTTTGGGCCAGGATGTGTCTCTGATGTGGATGTCATAGTTAGACTGGTCAATGGAGTCTTCCCACGGTCCATCTTCCATTGGTTTGTGGCCATGGCCTGGGTGTTTCGACTGAGCTACCTTAAAGCTCTACTATGACACCATTTTATTTTATTTAATGCCTAGTTTTATTATTTTGATTTGGCATGATCCAAACTTATTTCGTTCTTGATATATCTGTGATAGTCGATTAGCCTTACCCTTGTTGATATGACATTGTAGATTGAGCTTAGGCCTTGTTTTTTCCCCTTTGATGTTGTAGCCCTTTATTATGAGGTTTTTTCAGTGTCACCTAGGTTGTGATCTCTATGACGAGCTGAGGCATCCTATTCATCCTAGGGAGGTTCGTGTGAGTTCTTGTTATGTTATGGTCCTGTGATTTGTGGACAAAGTTCACTTGTTAGGTGGAACTTACCATATGTTAGTTGAGATTGAGCACCCTCACCTTGTCCTGCCCTGACTGGAGGATAATGTACATAGGGTCCTTTTTTCGTGTATGTGGAGGGAACTTTTAAGGGTGGATCCTAGTGTGGGTTTTTGGTTGTTTTACTAATTTAGTATATAGATGTTGTGACGTAGTGGAGTTTCAACTTCTATTGACAGGAGGCCTTAGTGATTTTATCAGGCATAGGTAGGTTACCAATTTCTCCCTAGTTCTAGCCTTGTTATACTATAACTATATCTTAGTCATGACGGATGTATCTCAAAAGGTTGATAGGGGTTATAAGGCTCTTGTCGATTTAGATTTTCCTATGTTCAGGTCAGTCAGTGGTCCCTCAAGGGTTCTTGCTAGCATTTTGGGTCCTCAATCCTTTTAGTTTTTGGGAAAGTGCCCACTTATCTTATGGTGATCTTTCCTATCTGCGAGATATTCAATAGAACTAGATTGTGACCTTTCTATTTGTGACTTTCATTGGTTAGTTCTAGAGGAAAAGAATGAGTAGTATTGTGAGTAGATGACTCTCTATTCCTTCTTTTTTTATCTTTTATTGAGTGATTTCCAGAGCATTTTCAGCATCTCAGGTTTAAATAGGGTTAGCTATTATCTCTTAGGTTCCCTAGGTTGTGGTTGCTTGTAGTTTGTCGTTGTACCAACAAGCATGTAACTATTCTGGTAGTCACTAGTTCTCTATTAGTGGTGGATCAAGGTAGTGGTCTCCCAAATGATTTTGCACGACCAGTAAAGTGATTTATTTTTAGTCGTAGTTCATCTAGATGACCATCCAAGATTGGACCTTTATGAGAGGATACTGGGATAGTTTCTACTGTGATTTCTTGTCTTTGGGACAATGATTTGTTCATGCTACCTTGTGATCCGATTTTGTGATTGTGTATTTTTATGGGAGTTAAGAGACTTCTAGGTCCAAGTTTATGGGAACTTAATGTTAGAAGGTTATGAGTTGTGGGAGTTTATCCCTGTTTGCGGTGTGTCATGGTCACTAGTTTTGGGCATTTGAATTTTGGGATGACATGGTGTCTTGGGTCGTTACATTATGTTATTATGGGATGAAGGAATCGAAGCTTACAGTCCTGACTTGAGGCTATTCTCAGTCTATGTGTAGTATGATTGCGTATCCGACGGTGATCATTTTATTTTTTCCAAACGTCTTTTGGGTAGACTCTTGGTTGATTTCAGGATTGGCAGGTTGATTTTGACGATTGGGGTTTAGATAGTTATTGTGTTTTTAGTTGAAGATCGAGAGTAGGGTTTTCTTTATAGGAAAATTCAGTCGCCATTTTTGGTACCTTATGTTATTGAATGCTAATTGGTGGGAGTTGCCAATTTGAAATGTTGTTAGTCGGTTATACCCGATAAGTCATAGTTTGTAGATCTCCCCTGCAAGTTGTTATTGGTTCTAATAGCAAGTCATGGATATGCATTAGTCCTCGTTTTCTAAGAGTGGATGATTTGATTCAGACCATTCCATGCAAGGCCCATTATATCTGTTAGTTAATACATCTTGGTATAGTGGATATGTGTAATGGATCTTGTTACGTTTATTTCCGGGAAGTGTTTTACTTTAATGAGGTCCTACTTTATGTTATTTTAGATAGAAACACCTGATAATTTGACGAGGCCTATATGGTACTGATTTTTCATCCACGGACTGACAGTCAGTGCGAGAAGATAGTTTGGGTACCTCAGGATAGATTGTGAGCATGTGTCCTTGATTTGGTAATGGATGAGTTTGATGTTTAGCGTTGGCATAGCTTTATATTATGAAAGTTCTACTCTAGTCTCCAGGGGATGCCATTCAGAGTTGATTCCCCATGCTTAAACTTCTAGAATTTGAGGTTTGAGCACCGAAGTCTAATGGTTATGATTTTATATTGCTCATAATTGATCGATTGGCCAAATATTGTCAGTTTTTACGACATTATCTTCTTAGGATGCAGAGGTATTTGTTGCTTTGTATATTAGAGAGATTCTTAGTCTGTATGGTTTCCTAGCCTCTATTATATCATCTAGGGGTACATAGTTTTCTTCAAAGTTCTAAAGGACCGCAAAGAGTGATATGGTACAACGATAGCTTGAGTACAACATTTCCCCTACATACATATGAGTTGTCTGAGTATATTATTCAGTTACTTTAGGATATAATTCAATCTTGTGTTTTTGGTTATGATTGTAAAAGGGATAATATTTTTCTTGAGCAGGATTTTCCTATAGTAACAGTTATTATTCGAGCATCAAGATAGTACTCTTCAAGGCTTTGTATGGTATATATTGAAGATTGCTATTTGGTGGGTAGATTAGTAGCGAGATTCTATCTCCAACTTTCATATTGACTCGAGAGACCACAAAAAGAGTAAGTCTTGTGGGTTAGACATCAGATAGTACAAAGTAGACAAAGGATCCATGCCAATTAGAGGCCCTGTTTCTTGAGTCTTTTAGCTAGGTCCTCATGATTCCAGGCCCAATTGGATCCTTATGAGATCATGGAAAAAATTAGTGGGGATACCTGAAGATTGTAGAACTGTCTTCAAAGTTAGTGGTGGTATACACTATTCCATCACAATCTCTATGCCTTATTTTTATATACCAGATTCATCCCGTACACTTTGTCGTGAGTCAACTTAATTGGACAACTGGTTAGTTTGTGTCGGGCATCTTGAGGAAGCTATTGAGTAAAGAGGTAGATGGATCTGGTCTAGAAGTATTTCTATTATAAGAGTTTGTTGGGCACGTGATATAGTTTAGAAGGTCATTGGGATGTTGAAAATCATCATGTGAGTTATCACGGTTTTTTTTGTTTTCGACTTTGGGTACTCCTTCCTTCTTAACTTTAGTGTCCGAAAGTTTCTTTAGTGGTTGATATTTTAATGACCCTCGGGGTTATTTTTGTGATTCCCACTATTTTCTACATTTAGATTGTTTCTACAAGTTCCCTAAGTCGTTAGGGACTTGATAGGATCAATAGGTTGGGTCCCTGGCAGTTTTATCATTCCATTTCTTTTATTTATAGGTTCTTTAGGGTGCACAAGGCTTATATGAGATCGAATTGTCTCGTTGTTAGTTCTATTGATCCCTGAATATCGATCTTATAAAGATTTCATATATGGGTTATCGAAATCGGACTATGTTTCATTATGTGCCTATTTTAGATCTTTTTGAAAGCTAAGTACCAACACTTAGCAAAATTGCGCTAATGTAATTACATCATGAAAAAATTTAGATTCCCCTTCACACTAAGGCGACACAATACTGCTTTACCACCAAAAACTACCGTAAACGTGATTGTGATATGAGGGCGTGATCGCAGTTCGGAGCGCCTGGGCCTATATAAGGCGAGTTCCAGTAGTTTTCTTAATTTTTCTCTAAATATTTCCACTAAAATCTCTTACCTTTCAGAGCCTGATTGATGCATAGAGATTTTTTTGTATTTTTAATCCCTAGAATCATATGGTGGTTGTTCTATGAGCATTTCTAGTAGGCAATTATTTGTTTTGTTATTGTAGAAACTTTCTGAGCTTATATCATCAATTCCTATCGTTAATTCAAGTGCTATTATGTCCCATATGATTTAAGAGCGGTGCTCTATCTAATGTTATAAGTATTTACTTTTCCCGTGATATTAGGGTTTACTAACTTATTTTTAGTTTGGATTTTGACCCTGCTATTTATATATTAATATGGGCTATGTTTTTTCCAGCCTTGTGTGTTTTTGAGCATCATACATTATTTTTGACATTTACGACCGCTTCTTGAGGACATCTCTTAGATATAGGTAGGCTATAATGTACTTTCTATAGGCTGGCAATTAGTGCAGTATATATATGGTAAAGCACTAGCTAGGGGTTGTGATTACTATTCGAGACTCTATAGGCTTATTCTTCTGACCTATATCCTACCTAAATGGATTATAGCTTAACTAGATACCCTGGGGCTATATCGCCTTACCTATGTGTTGAATGACAACGTTGGAAAGTACTGTGGCTGGAGTAGGAATAGCACCTTTGATGCATATTATCATACGTTGACACTGGACCATAGTGAGGTTGAGGAGGGGATCATACTATGAATTAGGGATTAGTAGCTATCCCTTGATTTAGGATGGAGGATTAAGAGTCGATCTCGGTAGGCTGATTATTTTGTGTTGTACTTGAGATGTTGTCTATGATTAGGATGAGTATTGACCTTTGAGCCATGTATAGCCAAATACTGATATGCTTGGTAGTTAGCAGCCCTATATAATGACATGGTACCTAGCCAGGTATGGCGATGTTTTATAGTTTGCTCCATTTTGTGATGACATTTGAAAGGCCCTGGAACGAATTCACCTCCATATGGTACCTAGTCTGTGTAATGACCCTCATGGTTATTTATGATAAATACGCGATGCCTTGCATCTTAGAGCATTTCTCTAGTTTCCCCAAGTCATTTATGACTTGCTGGGACCGACAGTTTGGATCCCCGGTGACTCGGTTGAGAGTTATCTCAAATTCCCTGTTTTAGAGCCTTAAGTTAAGCTTCATTGACTTAGTCAACTTTCCTTCAAGACGACCTCAGAATTGCATTCCGACAGTTCTGTTAGCTCCGGAATGCCAAACAAATTCAAGATTGACCTTAAGTTTGTGTTTTGGAGGTTTTGTTTGCAAGTTATGCAAATTTGTGGAAATTGTTTAAGTTTTAGCCTAAAAGTGGAGTTTGTGTGGAAACTCGATGTTT